>JACEIK010004050.1:41064-86248 GCA_018107945.1 Datura stramonium
GAACCTTCCGGCTTATGGGGGCTGGTATAGGTCCTTGTATGTTATATATGTATATACATGTTATTTATTAGCTGATAGATAGCAGGTCGCCACGTCGACAAGTATGTTTCTACCTTACCTTCAGTGTAGATAAGCTTATTTCAGATCCCACCAGCCGAGACAGTTTCAGCTACTTTCTGCTATTCAGAACTACCAGTATTATTGCTTATATTCAGTTATGTTTAGTTTGCTTTACATACTCGGTACTAGTGGTACTGACGCCTGTTTGGGGCGCTGCATTACTTGCCTGCAAGTACTCATAGACGAGGAGCCGACCCCTTGTGATTCCAGCCAGTACAGAGTCTTCAGCTCCTGTCATCCGGAGCTCGATAGTCAGAGGTCTACTCTATTTTCTGTTTTATACAGTACGGGTAGGTCGGGGCCCTGTCCAAATCATCTTATCAGTATTCTTAGAGGCTTGCAGATTGTGTATTCCCTGTGGTTAGCTGTACCGGTCGTGTGAGGCCGTGTGTATGTCTTAGTTCTTTATGATGGCCGTGTGGGGCCTTATTCAGTTGGTAGTGGTGACCTTGTAGGTCACATAGTAGTTTAGCTCCTGTTTTCTTGATTCAGAAGTAACTAGACAGCATGGTAGCCTTGTCGGCCCGCATAGGTTCCCTTATGTTGATGTGGTTCTGGTTAGCTGTTGTGATTGTACAGGTGGCTATAGGCCTAGCCGGCCGGGGATTGTATTTACAGCCGTTATATAGCCCGTTGATTCCATGAATCAGAGTTAGAGTCAGCCAGACACCAGAAGTGCTTAGGCTCAGCAGTCTAGCAGTTCAGGTCCTAGTAGGGAACCAGGTGCCAGTCATATTCCCCAAGGCGGGGCGTGAGAACAAACATAGGCAAAAATCGAGACATGGGACAAGGAGCTCCGAGAGACCCCAAATCGACCCATGGCATGAACATTCATCTAACTCCATATCATAAAGAAGAACACTTAACATGATGATATAGAGGAAACATAAACATATCATAACATAGCATGATAAGTGGAACATACTAAATACGTAACAGATGAGTTCTACAATTAGTTTGAAAGCCTCCATTGTATCAGATGGATTGATGGGAAAACACCCCCAACTAACTCAGCAAAACTGAAATAAAAAAGGAACATCAATATCTGAAACATATGGTCCTCGGAGAATGAGGACTCACCAAAAGGCTGGATGCTAAACTATGAAATGGACTACTGACGGGGCTGAGTCTAAGAGCCAGATCCTGTATCATGAAATGATACAACATAGAGTATGCGATCAGTACGTGGAATGTACCAAGTATGCAAGGTAAGTAAAACATATATTTAAAATTACATAAAAAGTTATAAACAATAATAAGAGTGGGACAACATGCTCATAACATAAATACCATAAGATAACATAAGGCTCAAGAATTTCAATTCGTTCTTAAACCATTCATTATCATAGTCATGAGAGAAACTTAATTAAGTCATCACTTGAGCCAAATAACGAAAACGTGTCAATGCATAAAACATGAAGAACAATGGGAGATTCTTATAATCGACATACCCCATATGAGCAAACATGGAGCCCGACCTGTAAATCCCTAGTCGGGAGGGTGTTCGTACCTTGCCAAGGGTAGAACCATGAAGGGCGTGATATCACACATGAAAAGGGCCCATTTGGGCAAGGGGATAGTCACAAAGGAGGTCCCATCATGTCCTACGGTGGCACGTAGTTCTGAGATTCAGGGCAAAACCTGGGCCCTGAACCTACTTGGTGTTAAATACTACTCCCAAACCATATATAGTGCTCATGGGATAACATACATGAAATTCATGGGATAGTTATATCATGATAATCATAAGCATGCTTGTAAATACGTGACTAGCCATGGGGGTAAAGCCCATGAGTCGGCCAAAACATATTTAGTAAAATCATGAGGTTCATGCATACTTATAGATTAATGCATAGGCTTTGTAAATCATAAATTCATAATGGGAATTTCAATAAATCTATATTACGAGTCATAAATCATGATGGGTTTATGAATAACAACGAAGTAGAAGAGATCATAACTCAATTCATCATAGGACATGCATAATTAGGCATAATTTAGTAGAAATTGAAATCAATAAATTTATAATCGGATTAGTTGTAGAATCTGATCATAATGCATTAAATATTGTTTATATCATGAAAAACAATAACCCATGCATAGATCATTAGATTTTCACAAGATTTAAGATAAAACCCATAAGATTTTTGAACAACTCTTCATGAATTAGGCGATATTGAGCATGGGTGTAAATGAAAACACCCACTCATAACCCTACATACATGGTTATGGCTGATTCTAACACTTCCTTGAATGCCGAAGAAGGAATTGAAGAAAGACTTTGAAGGATTGCCTTGATCACCTCTCTAGACTATCAATCTTGCATGAATGAATATGAAATGACCTAAAATGAACTTAACCCCTTTAAAAGTCATTATTCATAACTCAAAACGACGTAGTTTAGAGCTAAGAATCTTAACAATTACGGAAAAGCCCTTACTAAATTCGAAGAAATTACTGCCAGATGGTCCCAACGAGGGACCCAACGACTCGTCCTCCACGGCCATGACTTGGGGAGTCGTCTGTCGGATAAACTGCTTGTCAGGTCTCCTGGACTCGTCACGGAAGGCTTAACGACTCGTTGCCAGGCGACCACCACTCGTGGTTACCATCCGTGATGTACACTGCCTTGGACTCAGATATATTTTTCCCTGCTTGGTCACAACTCACCCCACGAATCGTGGGGACGGACCACAACTCATGGGGTCCTCCCCTCAAGTACACTGACTCTTTTGCTTCTCTTTTCTTACTCACCCACCCCATGACTGACCTAACGACTCATGGGGTCTGACCACGAGTCTTGGTCACATCCGCGGGATCCTATTTCCAAAATTTCAAATTCATTCCCTAGGCCTCCCCATGAGTCACATCACGACTCGTGGCTCCCCTCACGGATCACCTCATGAACCATCCCGATGCCTTGTGCCAGATTTCAACTTTTCTCCGTTTCAACTCCCGGGTCTGATCTTTGGGCTTTCGGGCTATAACAATATCTCCCCCTTGGGAACATCATCCTCGAATGTTGGAAAACATATAGAAAAGCATGGAAACACAATCATCACATTCAAATACTAATCATGTAAGCAGAAAACTGACGGAATGACTACCTCCGATTCAAACTACATAGCTCAATGGAATTCACGAATCATACATACACCCACATACATAAAAGAAACTTGGGCACATGAACTGAACATGAAAACTAAATAGAGTTTTAGGTCAAAACTGATACCTTAAGCTGGAACTGAGCCGGTAGAGAATAAATGTGGGTATCTAGCCATTATATCTGCTTCGACTTCCCATATAGCTCCCTCAACATGCTGATTCCTCCATAACACTTTAACTGAAACTACTTCCTTGTTCCTTAGCCTTCAAACCTAACGATATAGTATTTCTATCGGAACCTCCTCATAACTGAGGTTGTCTTTTACACCAACATTGTCAACTGGAACGACTAGAGCTGGATCACCCAAACATTTCTTCAAGAGAGATACATGGAATACAGGATGAACAAAAGCAAATTCTGAGGGCAACTCCAACGCATAGACCACCTTGACAACATGTCTCACTATCCTGTATGGGTCGACACAGCGGGGACTAAGCTTCCCCTTCCTTCCGAACCTTATCACTCCTTTTATGGGAGACACCTTCAGACATACCCAATCATTAATTTCGAATTCTAATTCTCTCCTTCTCATGCCAGCATAGGACTTTTGACGAGGCTGAGCAGTTCTCAACCTGTCCCTTATCAATTGAACCTTCTCCATCTCCTCATGAACCGAATATGGTCCTATCATCGCTACTTCGCCAATCGCAAACCATCCAATGGGCAACCTACACCTCCGCCCATAGAGAGCCTCGAACGGTGCCATCTGGATACTAGAACGATAGTTGTTATTTTATGCAAACTCGATAAGAGGAAAGTGCTCATCCCAGCTACCTCTAAAGTCAATCACGCATGCTCTCAACATGTCCTCGAGGGTATGGATTGTCCATTCTGCTTGACCATCTGTTTGCGGGTGAAATGCTGCGATGAGCTTAACCTAAGTATCGAGTCCCTTTTGAAATGACTTCCAAAATTGAGAGGTAAATTGGGTACCTCTGTCTGATATGATGGACAAGGGCACTCCATGCAATTGAACTAGCTCTTGGATATATAGTTTGGCATAATCCTCCACAAATTCATGGTTTTGACTAGTAGAAAACGAGTGACCTTGGTCAACGTATCTATCATAACCCAAATGGAGTCATATTGTCGACGAGTACGAGGTAAACCTGTGATGAAGTCCATATTAATTTCTTCCCACTTCAAAGTAGGAATGCTAATATCCTGAAGCACACCTCCCGATCTTTGATGCTCAACCTTTACTTGCTGATAGTTGGGACACTTAGCTATGAATTCTGCGATATCCTTCATGCCGTTCCTCCAATAGATTTCTGTAAGTCCAGTAGATCTTGGTGGCACCAGGATGGATAGAATACCTCGATCCATGAGCCTCATGCAACATCCGACTCCTCAAATCATCAACATTCGGAACACATAAGCGACCCTAGTATCGAAGCACACCATCTCCCCCACCTCCACCTTTTAATTCTGAACGACTTCCTTTAACTTTACCAAAATAGGGTCTTCATCTTGTCTAGCCTTTACATCAATCACCAATGATGATTTTGATCCATTCTCAACAAAAATACCGCCATCTGTTGAGTCAACCAACCTAATTCCCAACCTTGCGAGTTGATGCACATCCTTTACCAGCTCCTTCTTCCCTTCATCCACATGAGACACACTCTCCATGGAGAGTCTACTAAGTGCGTCCACTACCACATTGGCCTAACCTAGATGGTAATGCACACTCATATCTAGATTGATATCCTTTTGGGTAAACACATATTGTAAGCTCTTATGGTCTGTAAACAGGTCCACGTGGACCCCGTACAAATGATGTCAGCATATCTTCAATGCGAACACCACCGCGGCCAACTCAAGATCATGGGTCGGGTAATTCTTCTCATGAAATTTTAGCTGTCTGGAGGCCTAGGTTATAACCTTCCCATGCTACATCAACACATACCTGAGTCCGATCCTTGAAGCATCACAATACATCACAAACCCATCGGTACCTTTCAATAGAGTCAACACTGGTGCCAAAGTAAGTCGAGTCTTCAACTCTTGGAAGCTCTTCTCACAAGCCTCTGACTATTAGAATTTCACCTTCTTTTGAGTCAATTTGGTCAAAGGTGATTCAATAGATGAGAAACCCTCAACAAATCTCTGATAGTAGCCAGCTAAACTCAAGAAACTCCGAATATCTAAAGGATTCACCAGTCTAGGCCAATTCTTCACCGCCTCTATTTTCTGAGAATCCACCTTTACACCTAATACAACATGGCCCAAAAATGCTATAGAGTTCAACCAAAACCCGCACTTCCTAAATTTGGCATATAGTTGGCGATCCTTGAGAGTCTGAAGCACTATTCTCAAATAAGCGGCATGTTCCTCCTCGCTCCTAGAGTATATCAGGATTTCATCAATAAACACAATCCTGAACATATCCAAGTATGGCTTGAACAACCTGTTCATCAAGTCCATAAAAGTTGTAGAAGCATTCGTTAGTCCAAAAGACATAACTACAAATTTGTAATGACCATAACGCATCCTGAATGATGTCTCCGGGATATCGCTTTCCCGCACTCTAAGATGATGGTACCCAGATCTGAGAACTATCTTCGAGAAGCACTTGGCATCCTGAAGCTGGTCAAATAAATCACCAATCCTGGGTAGAAAATGCCTGTTCTTGACAATGAATTTGTTCAATTGCCAATAGTCAATGCACATCCGAAGGGAACCATCCTTCTTTTGGACGAATAAAACTGGTACACCCCATGGCGACTTGCTCGGTTTAATGAAACCCTTATATAACAGGTCCTTCAACTATTTTTTCAACTACTTTAGCTTGGCTAGGGCCATTTTGTAGGGAGGAATAGATATAGGCTGCGTGTCGGGAAGATCAATTCCAAAATCAGTTTCCCTCTTGGGAGGAACACTCGGTAAATCATCAGGGAACACTTCTGGATACTCACGCACTACCGAAATTGACTGGATAGTCGGGGTCTAGGACTCAACATCCTTAACCCTAACTAGATGATACACACAACCCTTAGAAATCATCTTTCTTGCCTTAAGGTAGGAAATGAAACGACCTACAGACACCACTGAACTACCCTTCCACTCTAAGACTGGTTCACCTGGAAACGTGAACTCTATTGCCCGGGTTCTACAATTAATAGAAGCATAACACGCATACAACCAATCCATGCCACGAATAATATCAAAGTCAGTCATGGTTAACTCTACAAGGTCCGCAGTGGTGACTTTGTGCAACATTGTGATCGGACAACTTCTATACACTCGCCTAACTACAACTGAATCATCAATGGGAGTAAAGACTGAGAATGGTTCTGACAAGGTTTCAGGAATGACTCAAAAGCTACTAGCAATATAAGGTGTCACAAAGGACAAGGTAGCCCCTGGATCTAACAAAGCATAAGCATTAAGGTGAAACACTCGTAACATACCAGTAACAACATTTGGTGAAATCTCCTACTCCTGACGGGTCATAAGGGCATAGAACCTATTTTGGAGATGATCGCTAGTTGAACTAGTCGAGGCACCCTACTGGGAGGGACATGCTGATGGAGTGGCTGGAATACGGGCTCCGCCGCCCCCTGATCTGGTCGAAGGGTAGCCCTGAGTCTGTACCCGGGTTTTCCACAATCGAAACAAGCGTCTGAGCCAACTAGGAACCTCCTTGGGTGATTCTTGCCGCACCTTGCACAAGATGGGAAAGTGTGCTCTATCTGCATGCTACCCTGGCCCCTCGAATCTGAAGCCTTGCTCCTTGGATACCCTCGTGATCTAGATGGTGTACTAGTTGATAATGGTGCTGGCGAAAAAGACCTGTGATGAGATTGCTGGCGCTGTCCACCCCCCAATCTAGGCTAAGAAATCCTATAATTGTCTATCCTGGTCCTCTGGCCTCTCTTTGCCTCTGATACACTGACTCCATCTACTGGGTATGCAACATGATGCGGGGAAAATCTATATCTCAATGCAGCATGGAGATCCTACAGTCCTTATCCAAGAAGTCCACCACTCCATGCACAAATCGACTAAACCGAGCCCTCTGGTCTACCACTAACTCTGGTGTATACTTGGATAAGCGGGTGAACTCTAGAGCATACTCCTAAACCGACATATCACCCTGCTTTAGATTTAAGAACTCGGCCGCCTTCAGTTCCCTAATCTCGTTAGGGAAGAACCGATCTAGAAAGGCTGCATGAAACTCTTCCCAACCTATAGGGCCTGGTCCCACTGCCCTACTATCTCTCCATTGCTTAAACAAGATATGCGCCACCCCTTTCAACTGATAAGAGGCCAAATCAAGGCACTCTCTATTTGTCACCCCCATGACCTGGGTGATTTTCAGTATCTCATCGATGAATTCATGTGGGTCCTCATCTACATTTGACCCAAGGAACTCCGGCGGGTTCATCCTCAAGAAATCTTTGACTTGAGCTGCACTGCATTACCATTTTTCGGAACATGCGCAACCGCCAGCTGATTGACCTGAGTGGTCAAGGCCTACGCGAGCATCTGAATAACTGCCTGAAACTCAGCATGGGCAACTGGCTCTGGTGCCTGGTTCTCTTGAACTGGTGGGGCCTGCTGGTGCCCATTCTCGTTTCCATCCTCGTGGCCGTCTCTGTTTCCATTCCTCCTACCATTCATTCTTCAGGGAGCCATGACTCTGCAATCATGAATAGCATGAATTAGAAGCATAGGAAGACATTTCATAGCACGACATAGATCATGAAAGAAGGGAACATTTCTTAAATGTCTCGTAGCCTCTTTGTCATAAGTGTGACACGCTTCACACCCATGAAACAGACTCTACTTAACGCGACTTTCAGATACCCTAGGACACTTCAAACCTATTGCTCTGATACCAAATTTGTCACGACCAAAACATAGGACCGGATCGAGACATAGGACAAGGAGCCCCGAGAGACTCCAAGTTGACCCATGGCATGAACATTCATCTAACTCCATATAATAAAGAGGAATACTTAACATGATGATATAGCGGAAACATAAACATATCATAACATAGCATGATAAGAGGAACGTAGTAAATACATAACAGCTGAAAACTACAATTAGTCTGAAAGCCTCTATCGTATTAGATGGGTTATTGGGACAACACCCCCAACTAACTCAACAAAACTGAAAGAAAAAAGGAACATCAATATCTGAAACATATGGTCCTCAGAGAATGAGGACTCACTAAAAGGATGGATGCTAAACTCTGAAATGGACTACTGACGGGGTTGAGCCTGAGAGCCAGGTCCTATATCATGAAATGATACAACATAGAGTATGCGGTCAGTACGTGGAATGTAACGAGTATGCAAGGTAAGTAAAATAGAAATTTAAAAATACATAAAAACTTATAAACAATCATAAGAGTGGGACTACATGCTCGTAACATAAATACCATCAGATAAAATAAGGCTCAAGGTTTTCAATTCGTTCGTGAACCAATCATTATCATAGTCATGAGAGAAACTTAATTATTTCATCACTTGAGCCAAATAACAAAAACATATCAATGCATAAAACATAAGGAACAATGGGAGATTCTTATAACCGACATACCCCATATGAGCATACATGGAGCCCAACCTGTAAATCCCTAGTCGGGAGGGTGTTCGTACCTTGCCAAGGGTAGAACCATGAAGGGTGTGATATCACACATGAAAAGGGCCCATTTGGGCAAGGGGACAATAAAAAAGGAGGTCCCATCATGTCCTACGGTGGCACGTAGTTTTGAGATTCGGGGCAAAACTTGGGCCCCGAACCTACTCGGTGTTATATACTAATCCCAAAATATATATAGTGCTCATAGGATAACATACATGAAATTCATGGTCTAGTTAAATCATGATAATCATAAGCATGCTTGTAAATGCGTGACTAGCCATGAGGGTAAAGCTCGTGAGTCAGCTAAAACATAATTAGTAAAATCATGAGGTTTATGCATACTTATAGATCAATGCATAGTCTTTGTAAATCATAAATTCATAATGGGAATTTGAATAAATATATATTACGAGTCATAAATCATGATGGGTGTATGAATACCAATGAAAGTAGAAGAGATCATAACTCAATTCATCATAGGACATGCATAATTAGGCATAATTTAGTAGAAATTGAAATCAATAAATTTATAATCGAATTAGTTGTAGAATCTGATCATAATGCATAAAATATGGTTTATATCATGAAAAACAATAACCCATGGATGGATCATTAGATTTTCACAAGATTTAAGATAAAACCCCACAAGATTTTTGAAAAACTCTTCATGAATTAGAAGAGATTGAGCATGGGTGTGAACGAAAACACCCACTCATAACCCTACATACCTGGTTATGGCTGATTCTAACACTACCTTGAATGCCCAATAAGGAATTGAAGAAAGATTTTGAAGGATTGCCTTGATCGCCTCTCTAGACTATCACTCTTGCATGCATGAAAATGAAATGGCCAAAAATTAACTTAACCTCTTTAAAAGTCATTATTCATAACTCAAAATGACGTAGTTTAGGCCTTAGGATCTTAGGAATTATGGAAAATCCCTTACTAAATTCGCAGAAAATAACTGCCAGATGGTCCCAACGAGGGACCCAACGACTCGTCCTCCATGGCCACGACTCGTGGAGTAATCCGTTGGGTACACTGTTTGTCAGGTCTCCTTGACTCATCATGGAAGACTTAACGACTCGTTGCCCAGTGACAACGATTCGTGGTCACCATCCGTGATGTACACTACCTTGGACTCAGATATATTTTTCCCTGCTTGGTTATGACTCACCCTTTGAATTGTGGGGATGGACTACGACTCGTGGGGTCCTCCTGTCAAGTACACTGATTCTCTTCCTTCTTTTTTCTTACTCACCCACCCCATGACTGACCTAACGACTAATGGGGCCTAACCACGAGTCATGATCACGTCTGTGGGATCCCATTTCCAAAATTTAAAATTCATTCCCAGGGCCTCCCTACGAGTCACATCATGACTCGTGGCTCCCCTCATGGGTCACCTCATGACTCATCCTGATGTCTGGTGCAAGATTTCAACTTTTCTCCGTTTCAACTCCCGAGTCTGATCTTTGGGCTTCCGGTCTATAACAGATGATATAGCACATAAAGTATGCAGTCAGTACTTGGAATGTGCTGAGCATGCAGGGAAACGTAAAAAACTAATCATATAAGTATACAAGAAGGAAATAAACTGGGTACTTCGAAATATAACTAATTTATAATGAAACAATCCTCTTATGAGTCACTTACACATAGACATATGAACTCTTATTTGAAAGTCATATTATGAAGTATCATCAAATTCACACGTATGGATCATGTAGTGAACATACAATGAGAGCTGAAGCTGAAGCTAATGTCATACACTATTCTGGGTGTCTACTGATAACTGAGATTGCATTATGCTATATCTGTTTTAAACTAAAGTCTGAACTGCACGAAATTGAGTCAAACTGATAGCATAAACTAAGGGAGTCATTCTCTACTATGGAGAGTCCCAACTGAACTAGGGAACACATTCTCAGCTATGGAGAGTCTCGACTAAACTAAGGGAGTCATTCTCTACTATGGAGAGACCCAACTGAACTAAGGGAGTCATTCTCTGCTATAGAGAGTCCCGACTGAATTAAGGGAGTCATTCTCTGCTATGGAGAGTCCCTGACTGTCCAAGGGAAACATTCTCGGCTATGGAGATTCCCTAGCAGACTAGAACATGAGGAGTAATGATATAACATTATACATCTGGCCTATGCTACTATGGCTAATAAAAAACATGAGCATTTACTGATTTTGTCATGCAACATTCGTTTAGAAAGGATTAGGGCTACTTTATACTAACAACAAGCCCAAACGTCTGAAAGATCATTCTCATGCTTTATCTCCATAATTCATATCATCATGGTACCAAATCATGATTTAATTCACACATCTTACATTTACGAACATCTATAGGTTAATATCATACCTTACACTTCCATAACATTCAAGTTCCAAGCTCATAACGTAGGACGTATAACATAGAGTCATGTAGGATCCATAGGTCCAATTTACACTTTAGCATGTATACATTGATTCATATATTCTAATTTATGGAAGGAAACCCCATATAATCAACTCATGCCTTAAACATGTACAACGAGATCATGGTATAAACATATATTTATTTCATGGAACCCATTTCGAAATTTACTCCAATTCATAAAGAAGATGGGCTAACTATACTGTTATAATAGGTTCAGCTCTTACCCAAAACATTTACATCGGAAATATAATGAAAACATATACATACTCCCCATTGATCAAGCTCATAAGTTCTAATCTCATCTCAACATATCTATCAAATCATATATTCTAGGTTTTAAGAGAATTCTTACGATGTTCACATATTTAAACATGGGTACAAGTTCTTGATTTAATCAAGTGAACAATAACAAAATCCCAACCAAAGTTTTAAGCTATCTCATGAGGGAAATTCTATAATCATGAATTTTCACCATTTAGCACATAATTTGAGATATTAAAATAATCCCATAAGCATAATTTAACTTTTAATCGTAATGGGTCTTAAAATTCATAGAAGACATAGAAGATATCACCCATAAATAGAAACCCTAGGTCATGCTTTCCTAGAATAATGGAATCGGGTATTTGATAAAACATTTTGGGGCACAAGGATGGAAGGATATCTGTTGAAAAACCCACATACCTGATTCAAGAAGAAATCCCACTTGAACTTGCACCTTGAATCCTTGAGGAGACCCTTGTTGAATCCTTGAGTCTTGAGAGAGAGGAGGAAGAAGAGTTTGAAAGTGATTTTTGATAGAATGAGAGTTTAGGCTAGTTATACCCTCCAAAACGTCCCATAAGATGCTTAAAACGGCGTAGTTTAGGAGTTAGAAGCATAGGATTTTATGAAGGCACCCCTGAAAAATGTAGGAAAATCCCACCTGCCAGTAAACAAGGGGAACTACATGAGTCGTAGGGTTGGCAATGACTCGTGGGGCCCTTTCGTGGAGTACACTGGATGATGTCTCAAAATTTCCTCGAATCAGTCGGCGACTCACTTCACGAGTCGTTGTCTGACATGACGACTCATGACCTCCTTCCGTCAACCCTATTTCCTGGGACCCCATCCTGGAACTCTAGCCTCCATCTAACAGCCAACTTAACGAGTCGTTGCCTGTCTCACGATTCATTGAGTCGTCCATTGTGACTAAAGCCCACGATTTCCAACCTTTCCTTCCCACGACTGCCCTGACGAGTCGTTACCTGACGCGATGACTCATCAAGTCGTCCGTGGTCACTGGACCTGCTGCACTTCCTGAATGCTCCTCAAGGGCTTGACCACGATCCATTAGGCAACCTAACGAGTCATTCCACGACTCGTTCTAAGGCAATCCTGCTATTTTTTTTGCTAAACTCCATATAACTCCGGGGTCTGGTCTTAGGAACATCTGGGGTGTTACAGGAGGTGTTCCCTGATGATCTAACNTGCCATGTTTTGATTCCTTTGTGTTATGGTTGGAAATTTTGCATATAATTTTTTTGCTAAACTCCATATAACTCCGGGGTCTGGTCTTAGGAACATCTGGGGTGTTACAGGAGGTGTTCCCTGATGATCTAACTGGAGTCCCTCCTGAGTGGGACATCGACTTTGGTATTGACCTTCTTCCTGATACGCAATCTATATCTATTCCTCCTTACATAATGACTCCAGTTGAGCTAAAGGATTTAAAAGAATAGTTGAAGGATCTCTTAGACAAGGGTTTCATCAGACCTAGAAAATCCCCATGGGGTGCACCAGTTCTTTTTGTTTGGAAGAAGGATGGTTCTCTTTATATGTGTGATGTGATGTGAGCTTATAGTACTTTTGACACTTAAAACCTAGATAATAGCATGGACTTAGGTATGTTTATATGGATATTAGGCACTTTTACTTTGATTTCAGGGAAAATAAGTGTTGGAGCAAAGATGTGCAAAAGAAGCCTTAAGCTGCAGAAAATCAGCCAAAGTACCAGGCTCAGTACGAGCTGTACCTTGATTGTACGAGCCATACTGAGAACCGTGATGAAAATCAAAAAACTAAAGTTGGAAGAAGGCAACATACAACTCTCAGTACAAGCCGTAATTGGAGTCGTGGATATTAAGAAGAAATTGCACAAAGGCAGACTCCTGGTACAGATAGACTAATGAATCGTGGCATCAATGTACGAACCGTACCATGAGCCATGGTGAACTTTAGAAGATTCTTCAGTACATGGAAGAACTTCAGACATTACAAATAGTATGATTCGTAGCAAAAAGGTACGAGTTGTACCACAACACTCGTGAAGAATTTCAGAAGATGTCAGAGTTCTCAGGGCCAAACCACGGAAGCATTGTACGACTCATAGGATGAAGGTACGAGTCATACCAGCCTGCCAACACTTAGCCAAATCTGCAGAAGCCAAGGATTTAAGAAAAGCATATACGACCCATACAATCCTGCTACAGGTCATAGGTCCAGTTGTGACACAGTCGGCACCAGATATGGAAAACTCTCTGTTAGCTTAAGAAAATGTTTCAAATGTCTGTATAAATAGAATTTATAATTTATTTTAGTTAGAGAAGGACAAAATTGATATAGTAGAGGTGTGAAGAACTATTTTTTTTGAATTTTTATCAAGTTTTTGGAGCTATTATTGGGATCAATTTCTTGATTTCCTACGTTGTTCTTGAGATTGTTCTTTGATATTCCAATTTGATTTTCTTCCAATAGTTGCTGTAATTATTCAATTATATGTTTGTCTATGAATACAAATTATAAGCTTACAACCATGAGAGGCTAAAACCTCCACAACTAGGGGTTGTGAGAACCATGTTGGATTAACAAATTAGGGTTATACAAAAGTGATTCAAAACAAATGCAACAAGCTTGTATTGTATTCTCTTCATGTTTAATCGTTTCTTAACGGTGTACAATGTTAGGACTTGCCCGAATTCTTTACTTTCTTGAACCTAGAGAATTAGAGATTAGGAAAAGAGAATTACAACAAAGCCTTGGTCCTTATGATCATTGTATTAACTTGAGTTGTGGTCGTAGGATAGTTAAATTTGGAATATATTGATAACAGTTAATCTAAAATCGCTCATGAGACCTGACCGGTGATTGAGTATAGTCATCCAATAAGGACGACCCAGTCATTTAGATGAACCCTAGTTATAAGTTCTACAAGTAAGTATTGGGATTGATCACGTGTCTACAACTGAAGTAGTTATGAACCCATGGTGAACACTTACCCTAGTTGTTTGCAAATCTTGATTTAAATCACAATTATAATCTTTGTTTAAATATTGTTTTCTTTTAAACCCCTAATTTGGAGATAACTTATCAGCAAGTTCAATACCGGCATTAGTCTAGATCTTACCTTATTCCCTGTGGGTTTGACCCCAATCTCTTAGTTGGTTTCTTTATTGAAAACATTTGCTTCATACTTTGTTAGGAAGTGTGAGTTTGGGCGTTATCAAAAAGTGGCGGCGTTGCTGGGGAATACAACTAAGATTAGATTAATTGTTTGTATTTGACTTTTGGTGGTTATTTCCCCTTTTACATTTTCGTTTTTTTTCTTTTGTGATTCATTCAGGCCCACACCAAAGGAACAACCCTTTGCAAACACCCAGATATAACGCAAGAAGGTGCTAGCACCTATCGAAGAGATGTTGACTATTGACACCTTAGCAGCTGTCTTGATGAATTATGAAGGAGATGGGGTAGCGGAGTACACGGAGATTGTGAATTCCCTAGATGGAATGGGGTCATATAACTTTAGGCCGAAGAAGTTAGACCTTGATTTGAAGAACCGTTCAACTCCGCCAGCCAAGCCATCAGTAGAGGTACCACCAGTCCTTGAACTGAAGGCACTGCCTCCCCATCTCAAATATGCATTCTTAGGTGAAGATAACACTTTGCCAATGATTATTGCAGCATATTTGACGGGATGGCAAGTAGAAGTTTAGGTCACAGTATTAAGAAGGCACAAAAGGAAATTGTTTAGACCATAACTGACATCATCGGGATTCCTCCAGGCATATGTACTCACAAGATACAACTTGAGCCAAACCGCACACCAAGTACAGAGCATCTGCGGCGCCTGAACCCACCAATGCAAGAAGTAGTGAAAAAGGAGATTATCAAATGGTTAGATGCTGGCGTAGTCTACCTCATTGCAGATAGCAAGTGGGTGAGTCTGGTACAGTGTGTACCAAAGAAAGGTAGAATGACAATGGTACCATACGAAAAGAATGAGCTAATACCGACACGACCAGTCATAAGATGACGTGTACGCATGGATTATGGGAAACTCAACCACTGGACCCAGAAGGATCACTTTCCAATGCCATTCATGGATCAAATGCTTGACAAATTGGTGGGTAGAGGTTGGTACTATTTTCTTGATGGCCGCTCAATGTATAATCAGATCATTATCACCCCATAAGATCAAGAAAAGACTACCTTCACCTGCTCGTATGGAACATTTTCTATCAGAAGAATGCCATTCGGATTGTGCAATGCATCGGCCACATTCCAGCACTGGATGATGTTTATATTCTCAGATATGGTGGAAGACACCATCGAAGTATTCATGGATGACTTTCTAATTATGGGTGATTCATTCGAATCTTGCCTGAAACACTTGGGCAAAGTGTTGAACATATGCGAAGAAACTAATCTGGTCCTGAATTGGGAAAAATATCACTTTATGGTCAAGGAAGGAATAGTGCTGGGTCACAAAATCTTTGAAAAGGGAATTGAAGTGGACAAGGCAAAAATTGAAGTTATAACAGGTTTGCCACCCTAATTTCCATAAAAGGGGTCAGAAGCTTTTTAGGGCATGTAGGATTCTATAGGCGATTTATCATGGACTTTTCAAAGATTGCAGAACCATTATGCAAACTGCTTGAGAAGGAGGTAAAGTTTGTGTTTGATGAGGCATGTCTAAAGGCTTTTGAGTGCTTGAAAGAGAAACTCACCACTGCTCCTATCATCATAGCTCCAGATTGGTCTCTTCTGTTTGAAGTAATGTGTGATGCTAGCGGGGTTGCTCTCAGTGTTGTCTTGGTCCAATGGATAGCAAATTTTTTTTATCCTATCTATTATGCTAGTAAGACACTCAACACAACCCAAAAGAACTACACAGTCACAGAATAGGAGCTACTAGCAGTGGTCTTTGCATTCGAGAAGTTTCAAGCATACTTGCTTGGAACTAAGGTGATCATCCATACAGACCATTCCGCTTTGAGATATCTAATATCTAAAAAGGATGCTATACCTAGGTTGATTATATGGGTGCTGTTGCTTCAAGAATTTGAGTTTGAGGTAAAAGATCAGAAAGGGACTGAAAATTAGGTAGTTGATCACTTATCCAGGCTAGAGTCTGAGGCTAGGGCAAGAGAGCAGATTGATATTGATGATGCATTCCAAGACAAACAGGTACTAGCTACATCTTAGGACTTGATTCCTTGGTTCGTTGACTTTGCAAATTATTTGGTTAGCGACATGATCCCAACAGACCTGACTCCCCTAGCAAAAGAAGAAGTTCTTATTCGATGCCTGAAGATACTATTGGGATGAACCATACTTATTTCACATTTGTGCAGATGGGATCATTCGTAGGTGTGTGCTAGAGGTATAAATGTTTAGCATTCTGGAGGCTTGTAATTCATGCCCAGTTGGGGGTCATCATATTGGTATTCGAACTACACATAAAATCTTGCAATGCGGGTGTTACTGGCCCTCTGTTCACCAAGATGCCTATGATTATGCCAAGGCATGTGATCAATGTCAAAGTCAGGGCAGTATTACCCGTAAGCATGAGTTTCCATTAACCCCTATTTTGGAAGTTGAGTTATTTGATGTATGGGGTATAGATTTCATGGGCCCATTTATTAGTTCATATAGGATGAAATACATCTTTGTGGAAGTGGACTATGTCTCCAAATAGGAGGAGGCTATTGCACTACCTAACAATAAAGGAAAAAGTGTTACAACATTTCTGTAGAAGCACATATTCGCTAGATTTGGCACTCACAGAGCAATCATCAGTGATGGTGGATCACACTTTTGTAACTGCCTCTTTAGATGCTGGAGAAATAAGGCTTCAAGCATAAGGTGGCAACACCTTACCATCCCCAGTCAAGTGGACAAGTGGAAGTCTCAAACAGGGAGATAAAGACCGATCTTGCCAAAATAGTGAACACTAACCGGACAGATTGGTCTAGGAAGCTCGATGATGCACTGTGGGCCTATCGAATAGTGTATAAGACCCTCATTGGTTCATCTCCATATCAACTGGTCTATGGCAAACATGTCATCTGCCAGTCGAATTAGAGCATAAGGCATTATGGGCTCTGAAAAAGCTAAATTTGAAGTAGAATGAAGAAGCCAAGTTGAGACTTGACCAGCTCAATGATTTGGAACAATTTCTACTTAGATCCTATGAGAGTGCAACCATTTAATAAAGAAAGAATGAAGATTTATCATGACAAGAGGATTTCAAAAAGGGAGTTTTAACATGGACAATCTAGTCCTACTGTTCAACTTAAGGTTCTGTCTGCACCCTGGAATGTTGAAATATATATGGATGGGACCTTACATAGTGGTGCATGTGTCCCCATACGGTGTAGTGGAACTTGAGAACAAAGATGGAAAAAGGTTCAAAGTGAACAAGCAAAGAATAAAGTTATATCTGGGAGATATGGAGGAATTAAGAGGAATCGAGGTGTTGTACCTTGATGATGCCAGAAGAGTCTCAAAAGTTACATCATACTGTGACGTTAAATCAGGCACTGCATGGGAGACAACCCATGGTTGGTAAAGTCTGAGTAGCCGCAGGTATGTTTCCTTCCCTTAGTTATTACATTCTATGCTCCGGGGACGAAGCATGCTTTTTGAAAAGGGGATGGGGTGTAGTTGTATTTTTTTGGGTTTTCGATTCACCGAGGATTTATCTTGCTGTGTTTCTTTTCCCTCGGGCATGCTATCTAGTAGAACTGTCATGTTTAGGATTTTTTTTGTGATTTTTGTTTAATTAGAAAGTAACTTAGGATTACTCAGCCAATAAAGTGCATTAGTTTTGATATTTTGAAAAAATTGACCCTGTTTAGAAGTTTTTTGATGATTAGTTGTGTACTTGTGATTGCATGCTTGATTTCTGTGGATCTTTTATGTCATTTAGTATATTATCATGAATGATTTTGTTAAGCCATGAATAAACCTAACAGGTAGAGTGAACGCAAATCATGTACCATGAGTGAGTGAGGTCTGATACTTAGTTTAATACTGTGTAGAGGATCTAGAACTTGCCCGATTGGTCTTTGCATAGGCTTTAGGATGGTTGTTTAGGAAAGGATCATAGGTCGTTCTTGTTTATCCCATTTTTAGCTTAAATAGCCCTACCGAAATCACATGATTCCCTTGATCCAAATTTTTGAGCCTTAAATAGACCATTTTTCTTCCATTAACCAATTAGTCGTATCCATTTTTTATAATGAACCTATTTTGGTCCTGGTCCCTTCTTGGAAATTGTGAACCTCAACATAGGCAAAATGCCTAAGTTGAGGGCGGCTAGAGTAGGGGTGCATAAAGATTGGAAAGGTGCAAAAGGAAGAGAAAAGAAAAAAAGGTGAAAATGAGGTGTGGTGTGACGAAAGAAAAAGAAAAAGAAAGAAAAAAGAGTTTGAAAAAGAAAATACGAAAAGAGAAAGATGCNAAAAGAGAAAGATGCATAAAAGTTTGAAGAAATACACCACACTAATACAAGTGTATAAAAAAGGTGAAAAAGGAGGAAAAAATGAAAGAAGCAAAAAGGGTGAAAAAAGTGAAAAAAAAATCGATCCACATGTATGTAGTGCCAAGGAAGAGTTTAGTCACTTAAAAATATTCCATATCTACCAGACCCAGCCTGAAAGCCTACATTAAAAGCCAAAGCAAGTCCTATAGTGATCCTAACTTGATCATCTGATAAACCGAAGTAGAGAAAATAAGAGCAAGCCTATGGTATTTGATTTGTAGTATTTGGAACTTCTTTATGAGAGTGAGAGTTTCACTCGTTCAGTCCCATGTTATACATTTTACTATATTTGTGAGTGGGAGACTTCATTTGTCATGAGGGTACATGGTTTGTGTTTAACTCTAACAGTGGTCTGTGTAAAAAGCATCGGTGATGACTTGACTATCTATTAATAGCTAGATGACATATCTTGATCCCTGTTTATCATGTTTTGTGGTGGCCTGTAGTGCATATACTGATTTGGTTCACAGGAAAAGGGTCAAAAGCTTTTTGAGTAATAGTGAAAATTTTGTTTGATGTTGGTTGTAGTATCGTAGGTTTATTTTCTAGTTAAGCGTCGTGTTTAGTTTTTATTTTTCCTTGCCTAAGGACATGCGAATGTCTAAAGTTGAGGGTGTTGATGTGCTGTGAGCTTACAAAACTTTTGACGCTTAAAAATGAGAAAATAGCATGGACTTAGATATTTTTATATGGATATGAGGTACTTTTACTTTGGTTTCAGGGAATATAAGTGATGGAGTAAAGATGTGCAAAAGAAGCCTTAAATCAGCCAAAGTACTAGTCTCAGTACAAGCTGTACCTTTATTGTATGAGCCGTATTGAGAATATGAAAATCAGAAGGCTGAAGTGGGAAGAAGGAAACATACGACTCTCAGTACGAGCCATACCAAGATTGTAATACCTCGGGAACCCAAGGATCGGACCCGAGAGTCAAACGGGAAAAATTTGGGAAATGATGCTTCAGTTGCAGAATGAGTCGTTGGATGACTCATGAGGAGACACCACGAATCGTCAGGTGGCTTGTGGGGAGGCCTGGGGGAAACAAAGGATTAAGGTCCCCACGAGTGAGGTAACAACTCGTGGTCAGCCACCACGAGTCGTCATTTCAATCGTGGGGTGGTGTGAGAAAATAAATGGAGGAGCTGTCTAGTGTACTTAACGGAAGAGACCCCACGAGTCGTGGTCTGTCCCAACGACTCATGAGGTGAGTCGTGATCAAGCAAAGGGGATTTTATTAAATGCTAAGGCAGTGTTCATAACGGGAGGTGGCAACGAGTCGTGACCAGTGGCAATGGGTCGTTAAGTAAACTGTTGCGAGTCATAAAGGATCAGTTAACTAGTGCACCCGATGAGCGACATAACGAGTCATTTGGGCCAGTCACGATCTGTTAGGTCGTCCGTTAGGACCACCTGGCAGTGTTTTTCTACAAATCAAGTAAGGGTCTTTTCCTAGTTGCTAAGTTCCTAAGACCTATACTACGTCGTTTAAGGCTCGTTTTCAAGGTTTTAAGAGGGGAAAACTTATTCTAAGATAGTTCATTTCATTCATGCAAACTTGAGAGCTTGAAGGGAGGTTTTAGAGCAAGTTTTGAAGGTTTCCAATTGGAATCTCAGCTGGGCAATTAGAGGGTGTTAGAATTCACCATTTCCAGAAATGTAAAGCTATGAGTAGGTGTCTTCTTCCATACCCATGCCCAATTCCTATCAAAATGTGATAATTTGTCTATGATCAAGTATGGGCTTTTACGCAATTGCATGATTCTTGAATCTTTATACATGGATATGATTAGATTGTAGTTATATTGATGGATTATGAAGCTTGGGCGGATTCTAAGTTGTTTTTTCCTTATAAAAATTATTTTCCAAATTTTGTATCTAAAATGCCCATGGATGATGAGTTCATAAAGAAGTAATTTATGACAAATGTGTGATGATGATGAGGTTGATGATGAAAAACATGTTTCTAAAACTACCCATGATTATGTGTTTATTTTCAAAATGAATGGATTATATCCAAGTATGATAAAGCATGGGGTGATGCCTACAGGTTGATTTAAAGTGATGATTTTCCCGACATAAGCTTACCACATTGTTTGAAGTGAAATTCCCCAATTTTTATTATAAATTCTAGCTTGTGGTATGTTGATTAAATATTTGTACACGTAGCTTACCACATGATTTGGAGTAGATGCTCCCACCTATGAATGAGCTTGTGGTATGTTTTGAAATAAAGCTTCTCATATGCACGAATTCATAATTGAGATGTGTGTCATTATTAAGCTTTGTCAAAGGACAATGTTGAGCTTCATTTTCATATGATGTTGAGTCTATGCATGATTTCATTAATGAGCTTTGTCAATAGAAAATGTTGAGCTTCATTCCGTACGATCTTAAGTTATGCGTGATTTCATATTGAGCTTCGTCATTAGATGATGTTGAGCTTCGTCAATAGAAGATGTTCAGCTTCATTATATATGACGTAGAGCATTGCATGTTTTTAGGAGAAGAGTCTAGCACCGAGCGGGTTAAGGGTCCATCACCCTATACCCCAGAACTGCGCACCAACGTAGGTTGATACTACTATATTATCGGGACCTCCCTTATGAGCTATCCCCAGCCCGATTGGCCCTTAAGGTTGATATCTATATCATGGTATCGTCCATCGCCCTGGAAAGGTTATGGATGACTCTTCCTACTTGAGTATGATACTTAGGACTATGTAAGCTTTATTGTGGTATGTCGGTTAAGTGATGAGTCTCCCACTGTCTATATCGTTAGGATTTGCATATTCATTACTCATGATGATTACCTTAGGCATGCATGTTCTAAAAGTAAGGTTTGACTTAATGTTCAGCTTCTGATATAAATATTATGTTCATCTTTGAGTCACTCAATTATTCATGATGTTCTACATCTATGCATGATCATGCCATGATAAGATTACAATTTCAGAATAAATGCATGTAGCCCTTCTACTTCTACTTGAAATCTTATGATATCTATGAAATGTTTTAAATGATTTTTTTTTACTTAAGTGGTTTTACTTACCTTGCATACTCGGTACATTCCACGTACTAATCAAATACTTTCTATATTGCATCATTTCATGATGCAGGATCTGTTTCCCAGGTTCAGTCCCGTTCGTAATCACTTATCATAGTTAGCACCTACGTGAGTGGTGAGTCTATGAATACAAATTATAATCCTACAACCATGAGAGGCTAAAACCTCCACGACTAGGGGTTGTGGGAACCATGGTGGATTAACAAATTAGGGTTACACAAAAGTGATTCAAAACCAATGAAACAAGCTTGTATTGTATTCTCTTCATGTTAAATCATTTCTTAATGGTGTACAATGTTAGGACTTGCCCAAATTCTTTACTTTCTTGGACCTAAAGCAGTAGAGATTATGAAAAAAGAATTACAACAAAGCCTTGGTCCTTATGATCATTGTACCAACTTGAGCGGTGGTCGCAGGATAGTTAAATTTGGAACATATTGATAACGGTTAGTTTGAAATAGCTCATGAGACTTGACCCGTTGATTGAGTATAGTCATCCAATAGGGACGAACCAGTCATTTGGGTGAACCCTAGTTATCAGTTCTACAAGTAAGCATTGGGATTGATCACGTATGTACACACGAAGTAGTTATGAACCCATGGGGAACACTTGCCCTAGTTGTTTGCAAATATTGATTTAAATCACAATTATAATCTTTGTTTAAATATTGTTTTCTTTTAAACCCCCAATTTGGAGATAACTCACCAGCAAGTTCAATTACCGACATTAGTCTAGATCTTATCCTATTCCTTGTGGGTTCGACCCCAACCTCTTAGTTGGGTTCTTTATTGACAACATCCGCTTTATACTTTGTCAGGAAGTGTGAGTTTGAGCGTTATCAATGTGCATTAACTACCGACAGTTGAACCAAGTTATAATCAAAAACAAGTATCCTCTTCCCAGGATTGATTATTTGTTTGACCAACTTCAGGGTGCTAAGTGCTTCTCAAACATAGATCTTGATTTTGGTTATCACTAGCTTAGAGTTAGGGAGAGTGGCATTCCGAAGACAGCCTTTAGGACTCGGTTTGGTCACTATGAGTTTGTAGTTATGTCTTTTGGACTAATAGATGCTCCTACAACTTTTATGAATTTAATGAATAGGTGTTCAAACCATATTTGGACATGTTTGTGATTGTGTTCATAGATGATATTCTCATGTACTCTCAGAGCGAGGAGGAGCATGCCGCTCATTTGAGGATTGTGCTATAGACTCTATGGATCGCTAGTTGTTTGCTAAATTCAGCAAGTGTGAGTTTTGGCTAAGCTCCATAGCATTTTTGGGCTATGTGGTGTCAAGTGAGGGTGTACAAGTGGACTCGCAAAAGATAGAAACTATAAAGGATTGTCCTAGACAAGTTAACCCTTTGGATATCAGGAGTTTCTTAGGTTTAAATGGCTACTATAGAAGGTTTGTTGAGGGATTTTCATCCATTGCAGCACAGTTGACTAAGTTGACCCAGAAGAAATTCAAACTTCAGTGGTCAGATGCCTGTGAGGAGAGTTTTCAATAGTTAAAGACTCGACTCGCTTCAGCCCCAATATTGACCCTATCCGAGGGTACAAATGGATTTGTGGTGTATTGTGATGCCTCTAGGGTTGGTCTTGGTTGCGTGTTGATGCAGCATGACAAGGTCATTGCGTATGCCTCTATACAACTTAAAAATCATGAGAAGAATTACCCGATGCATGACTTAGAATTAGCAGCAGTGGTGTTAGCACTGAAGATTTGGAGGCATTATCTGTATGGAGTACATGTGGATGTGTTCACGGACTTCGAGATTCTTCAGTATGTGTTTACTCAAAAGGACCTAAATTTGCGACAATGGAGGTGGTCAGGGCTTCTCAAAGATTATAACATGAGTGTCCTTTATCATCCGGGCAAGTCCAATGTAGTGGTGGATGCCCTTAGCAGGCTATCCATGGAGTGTGTTTCCCATGTGGAAGATGGAAGGAAAGAGATGGTGAAAGATGTGCACCAGCTTCCATGATTAGGAGTTTGTCTTGTGGATTCGATGGATGGTGGTGTTGTTGTTCAGAATGGCTCAGAATCTTCTTTGGTGATTAAGGTCAAGGCTAGGCAAGATGAGGATCCTATTTTGGTAAAGTTGAAGGAAGCGACTCAAAATCAGAAGGTAGAGGTCTTCTCCCAAGGGAGAGATGGTGTACTTCGATATTAGGGGTGCTTGTGTGTTTTGGAAGTTGATGATTTGAGGGAGAGGATGTTGCATGAGGCTCATGGTTACATATATTCTATACATCCAGGTGCCACCAAGATGTACTATGACCTACAGGAAGTTTATTGGTTGAATGGCATGAAGAAAGACATAGCGGAGTTTGTGGCTAAATTTCCAAATTGTCAACAAGTGAAAGTGAAGCATCAAAGTCCAAGAGGTGTGCTACAAGACATCAGTATCCCCACTTGGTGTCACCATCCGAACATAGGCCCAGATCGGGACACGAGACAAGGAACCCCGAGAGGCTCCAAGTTGACCCATGGCATGAACATAACGTCGAACTCAATCATAGTAAAGCTGAAGATTAACATAAATAGCATAGTGAAAGTTTGAAAATCTCATAACATCAAAATACGTAACTCAAAACCGAAGTTGAATACATTCTATGTCTGAAAAGCCATTAATACTGACCAATTGATGGTAAAAGACCCCAACTAACTCACCATAGTATAAAAATTGAAAATATGAAACTTATCTAATAAGAAAGGCCCTCAAAAGATGAGGACTCACCCACTCTGATTGGGAAGAACAAGTGTTGGGAATCTGGCTAGCGGCGGGACTGAGTTTGAATATCGACGTCTGTATCATAAAACTATACGACATAGAATATGCGTTCAGTACGTGGAATGTACCAAGTATGCAAGGTAAGTAAAACTTCTAAGTAAGAAAAATCATAAATCGTGTGTATTATAAAACATAATCTAGATAAGATTTTGAGAGTAGGGATTGCATGCAAATTCTGCAATCATGATATGAATATAACTAAAAATCATAACTGAATCGAATGACCCAAAGCTGAAAACAGAATATCATAAATAAAACTTAACATTGGGTCAAACCTGGAGAAAACATTATATCATGACTGATGAACAAGCATAACTGAAATCATGAGGAATAATGAGAGACTCGTCATATAACCGACATTACAACGATAGAGCTTACGTGGTCCCAATCATCACACTCAAGTGGGCATAGCCGTCCAAAGCTTTGCCAGGGAAAAGGAAGCTACCATGATATCAATATCAAGTTGATGGCCCCTTAGGGGCAGGGAAAGCTCACAAGGGAGGTCCCAAATAATCTTAACATACCTACGTTGGTGCATTGTTCGGAGGCATAGGGTTGACTGACCCTTAGCCTACTCGGTGCTAGACACTACTCTCAAAAACATGCATATGCTCTCCATCATTTTTCAACGAAGCTGAATCATTGTCTAGTGATGAAGCTGACACATAACATACATACATAAATCTGAAATCATAACATGAGGAGCCTTGGCTCAAACCATACCACAAGTTGAACATAACTGGGAGTCTAGACTCCAAAACCATGTGGTGAGCTAATTAACATGAAATTATAAAACATACTTTATCATATGGGCTTTCCCAATACTTAAACATGCTTGACGTAGACTTAATCTTACGAAAATATGAACATAAACTTGGGTATTTCGAAATCATACTTCCTTCATAAATATCTCATAATGCTTGTACACATACTTCATAGATCTCAACTTTCATGGACTTTCTTGGATGGGCATCATACTTTAGAAAACTTGAAAATATAATTTATAATTTAAAAACATTGTAAAATCTTCCCATTAATCATTATTCAACATTAGAAACATGCTTAGATCATACCCATGATTCATCAATTAGAATTTTCATGAATTTGAGAGAGGATTGGGCATGGTGTGGACTATTGCATCCATTCATAGCCTTATATACCTGAAGAGATCTAATTTCACAACTTCCTTGATTGCCTAAAAAGAATGGAGGAAGAACTTTGAAGAGACTAGGCTTGATCACCTCTTAAACCTCTAAGCTTGCATGCATGAATTATAATATGCTTAGAATGACTTAAACCTTCCTAAAACATGCTATTCTGAGCTTAAAATGATGTAGTTTAGGCCTTAGGAACTTCGAAATTACAGAAAAAGATCTTAATAAATTTGCAAGAAAAATTCACACTGCCAGTCCCAAGGAGGGACTGGATGAACCGTCGTCCCTGACCATGAATCGTGGTCACCTTTCGTCACCTTCACTGGAGAAAACTCAGCACTAGTCACCATGGGGGACACCACGACTTGTGGTGTACCCAACGACTCGTGGTGACCCAAACGTTACCCATACTGCCCAGACATCAACTCTTCAGTCAACTTTTTCCCACGATCAACCCAATGACTCATGGTCCTAACCACGAGTCGTGCCTTCTCCCTTGGTCAAGCTCCAGACCATCATCCATAACCAATTTTTCCTCCACACCATGAGTCACTTTACGACTCGTGGCACACCCAACGGGTAACTGGACGACTCGTCCTATGACTTGGTGGAAAAGATCTTGTTTTCTCCATTTCAACTTTCGGGTTTGATCTTAGGGCTTTCAGGGTATTATAATATCTTCCCCTTGGGAACATTCATTCTCGAATGTTGAAAATCATACTAAAAAGCAGAGAAATGCAATAATTATACTGAAATACTGAACATACATGCTGAAAACTAACGGAGTTACTTGACTCCGATTTGAACTACATGACTGAGCTAAATTCCTGAATCACACATTCATTCACTAACATGAAGGAAACAGGGGTACAGGAGCTGAACATGAAACTAAATAGAGTACTAAGGAGGAAAATAATACATCAAGATGAAATTGAGCCGGAAGGGAATATATGTGGGTATTTAGCCATCATATATGCTTTGGCTTCCCAAGTAGCTCCCTCAACATACTGGTTCCTGCATAAAACCTTGACTGAGGCTACTTCTTTATTTCTTAGCTTTCGAACCTGTCATGCCACGAGTCTATACCCTGGACGAGAAACAATACTTAGGATCATAAGTAACCCCAAGTCAACCTATGGTCTATCATAACACTGGCTATTCTGAGTAAAACATAGCGGAAGTTTCAGATAACAAAATCATTTAAGAAAAACTGATTTAATAGTAAGTTCATACATCTGAAAGAACAATAATACTAAATATCTAAAAACTCTGTCTGAAAGCCATCTTCTAATGATGAGTTGCTGGGAAAAGCCCCCAGCTAACTCTAAATTCTAAGTGAAAAGAAATTAACTGAATTACATGAAATGTCGTCCTTGAAAGTTGAGGACTCACCACTGCTACTAGTGAAATTACCCGAAGAGATCTACTAACAGCGCTGAGACTGAGAACCTGCAGCTGTATCCTAAAATGATACAACATAGGAAGTATGCGTCAGTACTTTAAATGTACTGAGTAAGCAGGAGAAGACATAATAATGGATATAAATAACTGAACATAAATGACATGCAATGACCACTAATATACTGAACTGAAATAACTGAAATATACTGAGATGGTCAAGATGATCCTATCTAAAGGTCAAAGATATGCCCTAAATCTGAGATTTCCGAGTCTGAACTAACTATGCTGAACTAAGCAAACTGAAACTGAACTGACTAATCTTAGACTGGACTGATCTGACTAGTGGGAGAGTATATAATAGACATATAACCACGTAAGCTAGATGTTGAGTCCAATGTATACACCCTATTGGTAGGACCCAATATACCTTGCCAGGGTATAAAGGTAAGAACTGGGTGATCACAAATCTAGGGCCATGAGGCCAATAAAACTATAATCCTACAGTGGCAATGTAGTTCTGGGAACCTGGGTGCGCTGGAACCCCAGTCCGCTCGGTGTTAAGTCCTACTCCCACTAGATAGACATACACTGAATACTAAGTTGATAACTTGAAATTGGGGCCCAAGACTAGTCAGGGATACCTATCTGGAAGCACCTTGAGAGTCTTATCAGACCGGATTCTATAACTGGGTTCTAAGACTGGTCAGAGCTGCTTATCTGAAAGCATCATAACCGTCTAAAGAACAAACTGTAATTTTGAAGCTGGGGTCCTAAGGCTGATTAGAGCTTCTTATCTAAAAGTGTCATGACCACCTACAGGACCACTAAAACTAATACCAGGACTATTTCTGATAACTGGTAGGCACCACTGACAACTCAGGAATTTCTATAGTCAAATTGATCAGCTGACATTTTTGACTAACATTGAGGATTCTAACATTTTGACTGAAACTGAACTATCATGCAGCTAACATACTAACAATATGGGAAGCCATAACGTTGATAGAATCAAGCAACAAGGAAGACTAACCAGACAAGCAAAATTCTAGGTGATCTCATTCAACATTAGGGCTAAAATCATCCTTACAAGAAAGAGCATTTGTACGATATCTAGGTAATGGAGAATACCCAACACTTAACTTAAGCCATATTCCACTAGCTATAATGAAGTTTGGCACACAGTTCATCCCCATTCGAAAGTTTAAGGCTAGAATTCACTTTATGGAAAGAAACATCAATATAGTCATAAACTGATGGAATTATATCTAAAATAAACATGGCTAAAATTCTACATGAACTCAAAGAAATATGACATATATTCCCTTCGCATTTGAAAGCTCAGGACTAGAATTCATAGAGAACTAAGAGGGATTTTTGGGACACAAGGGAAGAAATATCCCTTGCTAAATTCCCACACACCTGGCTAAATTTCCTGGAGAAAGAAACTTGAATGGCTGCACTTGGTGAGGAACCCTAGACCATGCTTGAGAGCTCTTGAGAGGAAACTTACGCTAATTTCTCTGAAAATTTGAGCGAGAATGAAGGGGAAATCGTTTAGATCCTTAAATTCCCTTAAAATAGACCCAAACAACGTAGTTTAAAGTCTAGTAGGTTAGAAAATTACTGAAACACCCTTAGGAAATTCGTAGGAAAAAATGATTGCAAGGCCCCCACAAGGGACTTCACGGATCGTGCCTAGTGACCACGACTCATAGTCACAACTGTCAAGTGTACTGCCAAGAACTTCCTATTGGTCACCACGAGGGACACCACAGGTCTTGGTGTACCCAACGACTCGTGGTGACCCACCCATCGCCAACACTGCCTAAAATCTCCTGGAGTCACCACAATGGTGTCCTAAACTATTTGTGTGAGGACCTGTTGAGTACATTGCCTAGATTTTCCAACTTTCAATCAAATACTGACCACGGATCACCCAACGACTCTTGGTGTTGACCATGACTCGTGGTCACCCCCGTGGTCACCCATTGTTTTCCAAAATTTTCAATCAAGCCCGGAAACTTCCCCACGAGTTACTTCATGACTCGTAGCCTACCCCACGGATCATAGGATGACTCGTCCTATGATTTCATGTAGAAAATTTTATTTTCTCCGTTTCAAATCCCGGGTCTGGTCTTGGAGTTTTCGGGGCATTTATGATATCTCCCCCTTGGAAACATTCGTCCTTGAATGTTCAAAAACACACAAAAAAGCAGAGAATTGCAATCATTATACTCAAATACTAATAGTGAAGGCTGAAAACTAATAGAATGACTACCTCCAAATTCACTAATCATGCACATATTCATTAACCTGAAAGAAAATGGAACACATGAACGGAAATAAGTTTTTTAGGGAGGAAATCGATACCTTAAACTGAAATCGATACCACAAGAATTTGACTAAAGCTACCTCCTTGTTCCTCCGCTTAGGAACCTGATGGTCAAGGATTTGAATTGGAACCTCTTCGTAAGAGAGACTATCTTTCATTGCCACTGTCTAGAGGCACAACTGAAGTTGGATCACTGATGCACTTCTTCAATAGTGACACATGGAATAATGGGTGCACAGATGCTAACTCTGAAGGTAATTCCAGCTCATAAGCTACCTTGAAAATTCTCCTCAGAACTCTGTAGGTTCCCAGATATCTCGGACTGAGCTTTCCTTTCTTCCTAAATCTCATTATCCCTTTCAAGGGTGAATTTTCAAATAAACCTAGTCATCTATTGCAAACTCCAATTCTCTTCTCCTCACATCAGCATAGGATTTCTGACGGCTCTGAGCTATTTTCAATCTTTCTCGGATGAGATGTACTTTCTGCATAGCCTCATGAACCGAGTCTGGCCCGATTAATGTAGCTTCACCAACCTCAAACCACCCGATAGGAGATCTACACCTCCTACCATACAATGCCTCAAAGGGAGCCATCAGGATACTGGAGTGGTAACTGTTGTTGTATGCAAACTCAATGAAAGGCAAGTGATCATCCCAACTGCCCTTGAAATCGATCAAGCATGCTCTCAACATATCTTCTAGGGTCTGAATAGTCCGCTCAGCTTATCCATCTATCTGCAGGTGAAAAGTTGTGCTGAGCTTGACCTTGGTACCAAGTCCCTTCTAACAAGACTTCCAGAAATGAGAGGTGAACTAGGTACCTCTATTTGAGATAATGGATAGTGGCACCCCATGAAGTCTGACCAACTCCCAGATATAAAGCTAAGAATATTCCTCAGCTGAATCTGTAGTTTTAACTGGGAGGAAGTGTGCTAACTTAGTCATTCGATCTACTATTACCTAAATTGAATCATGTTGCCAACGAGTTCAAGGTAGACCCGTAATAAAATCCATATTCACTTATTCCCACTTCCAGGTGGTTATGCTGATATCTCGAGTCATACCTCCCGGTCTCTGGTGCTCTACTTTGACTTGCTGGCAATTCGGGTACTTAGCTACAAATTCAGCGATGTCTCTCTTCATGCCATTCCACCATTAAATATCCCATAAATCGCGGTACATTTTAGTGGAATTAGGGTGGATGGAGTATCTCGAGCTATATGCTTTAGCCAGTATTTGCTGTCTCAAATCACCGGCGTCCGGTACACACAATCTTCCCTGGTAACGAAGCACACCATCTCCCCCTTTGGAGAAAGCCTTAACTTCTTTTCTTAGAACCACTTCCTTAAGCTTAAGTAAGATGGGATCTTCATCCTATTTGGACTTAACTTCAACAACCAAAGAGGAATCCGACCCACTTTGCATTACCACTCCACCCTCAACTGAGTCAACCAGCTGCACCCCTAACTGAGCTAGTCGATGAATATCCTTCGCTACTTCCTTTATGCCCTCTTCAACATGGGCCACGCTCCCATAGATACTCTGCTCAGGGCATCCGCCACCACATTGGCCTTGCCCAGGTGATATTGCATGCTCATGTCATAGTCCTTCAGGAGCTCTAACCACCTTCTCTGATGAAGATTTAGATCTTTCTATCTGAATACATACTGAAGGCTCTTGTGATTGGTGAAAACATCTACATGAGCCCCGTACTGATAGTCCCTCCATATTTTCAACGCAAACACCACCGCTGTCAAATCCAAGTCATGAGTCGGATAATTGTTTTCATGAACTTTGAGCTATTTAGAGTGTAGGCTATCACCTTGCCCCGTTGCATCAGAACACAACTGAGTCCAGCTCTGGAAACATTGCAATATACTACAAACCCATTCGATCATTTCGGTAGGGTCAACATTGGAGCGATAGTGAGTCGAGTTTTAACCTCCTGGAAACTTTTCGCACACGCATCCGACCACTGAAATTTCAGCTTCTTCTAAGTTAGCCTAGTCAGAGGGGATGCTATATAAGAAAAGCCTTCCATAAAGCGTCGGTAATATCCGGCTAGAACCAAGAAACTTTTGATTTTGGTTGGGGAGGTAGGCCTGGGCCAGTCTTTTACCGCTGCTACCTTCTGTGGATCAACCTGAATACCCTTACCAGAGACCACATGCCCCAGGAAAGTCACGGACTTCAACCAGAATTCACATTTGCTGAACTTGGCGAACAATTGGCGGTCTCTAAGTGTTTGAAGCACTATCCTTAGGTGATTAGCATGCTCTTCCTTATTTTTGGAGTATACCAGAATGTCATCAATAAATACAATGATGAACATATCTAGATACTGCTTGAAGACTCTGTTCATCAGGTCCATAAAAGATGTGGGGGAATTTGCAAGTCCAAAGTACATAACCACAAACTCGTTGTGTCCATATTGAGTCCTGAAAGCTGTTTTTGGTATGTCACAATCTCTGACCCTTAACTGATGATACACCGACCTGAGGTCTATTTTGGAGAAACAGTTGGCTCCCTGAAGTTGGTCAAACAAGTTGTTAATTCTGGGTAGGGGATACCTGTTCTTTACTGTGACCTTGTTCAACTAACGGTAATTGATGCACATTCTGAGGGTACCATTTTTCGTTCGCACGAATAGTACTGGAGCACCCTAGGGAGAGATGCTGGTTCTGATAAAACCTTTATCAAGAAGGTCCTTTAGCTACTCCTTCAACTCCTTCAGCTCAGATGGAGCCATTCTGTAAGGAGGGATGGAGATGGGCTGAGTATCTAGGAGAAGATCTATACCAAAGTTGATTTCCTGCTCATGAGGAACTCTGGGAAGATCTTCCGGGAACACATCAGGAAATTCGCCGACAACAGGGACTAACTAGATAGTGGGGTCTTAGAGTTGGAATCTTTTACCCAAACTAGATGATAAATACATCCCTTAGAAATAAGCTGCAAGGCCTTAAGGTAGGAAATAAACTGACCTTAGGCGCTGAACTGCTACCCATCCACTCTAACACTGGCTCATTAAGAAACTAAAACCTAACGACCCTAGTTCTGCAGTCAACTGAGGCATGACCGGAGTGTGACCAATCCATGCCAAGAATGAGGTCAAAATCAACCATTTCTAGCTCTACAAGGTCAACTAGAATGACTTTATTGAGAATTGAAACTAGGCAGTTTATATACACCCGGCTAGCGCTAACTGACTCGCCAACTGGGGTGGAGATTAAGAATGGTTCTGAGAGGACCTATGGATTGACATTGAACTGCACTCCTACATAGAGAGTCACGAATGAAAGTGTGTCTCCTGGATCTAGTAGGTCATGCACGTCTAGATGAAAAAGGCGTAACATACTCGTGACCACGCCAGGTGAGCTCTCCTGATCCTGACGAGAAGACAATGTATAAATATGGTTTTGGCGCTAGCTGCCATCCGTACTTGAAGTGTTGGCCTGCTGAGCTGGTCGGATCAATGGAGCTGGTGTGACCTTCCCTGTCTTGCTGATAGAAATTATTTAAGCCGATGACCAAGCTGTCCACAATGAAAATATCCCTCTCGACCCTGAAGACACTCTCCTGGGTGGTTCTTACCACACTTAGGGAAATCTGGATACCTGTTTCTAGCATTGTAGCTCTGGGAATGAGAGCCAGATGCTCCACCCCTCCGATCCTGGCGGGACCGAAGGGTGAGGTCGCTGGCTGAGCTAGTGTTGGAGCCCTATGCTGCTGCTGTGGGCGGCTACTACCGCCAGACCTCTGGTGGCTATAATCTGATTGGCCAATCTTTACCCGTTTGTTATTTCGCTCCATGTCCTTTATCTTTTCTGTCTCAATATGCTGGGCATGAACAATAAGTCTTGAGAGGTTAATATCCTTAATCAGCATCATTGTCCTGCACTCTTTGTGGACCAGGTTCGACACCCCATTAAAAAAATTCAGCGTGCGAGCCCTTGGCTCAGACACCATCTCTGGAGCATATTTAGAAAACCTGGTGATCTATAGAGCATATTGTTCTACCATCCTGTTTCCCTATCTCAAATTCATGAACTCTGCCACTTTTGCCTCCTTGAACTCCCGAGGGAAGAATCTTTCTAGGAAGGCTGTAGTGAACTCCTCCCATTCCATCGGTCCTACTCCCGCTAGCCTCCCCTCGTTCCACTGTTTGTACTAGACCTGGGCTACCCCTTTTCAGCTTATAGGTAGCCAAGTCGGCACTCTCCGAGGAACTAACACCCATGATCTGGGTGATATTTTTAATCTTATCCACGAACTCTTGTGGGTCCTCTCCCACCTTAGATCTGTGGAAATATGAAGGGTTCATCCGAGTGAAGTCCCGCACATGGGCAGCTGCTGCGGACCCATTATTGTTGATCAAAACCACCTGCTGGTTTGCCTGGTTGGTAACTGTCTGAGCGAGCAGCTGAATAGCTGCCCTAAACTCTGCGGTGGACACTGAGTCGTCCTGAGGGGTTGTTGGAGCTGGTGGGGAGGTCGGTGAGCATTACCAAACCTTCTTCGGTTACCACGTCGCGGAGGCATAATTCACTGAAACAAAACAGAGCACGAGTTAGGAGAACAATTCTGGAATTGAATTTCAATGCACGATAAAGAGTATGAATAAAAGGAAATTTTTCCTATTAGCAACTCGTAGCCTCCCTGTCATAAGTGTGGTGCACTTCACATCCATAAAAGGGACTCTACTCGATGCGGCTTTCAGACATCCGAGGATACTCTAAACCTAGGGCTCTGATACCAAGTTTGTCATGCCCTGAGTCTATACCCTGGACGAGACACGGTACTTAGGATCACAAGTAACTCCAAGTCAACCCATGGTCTATCATAACACTGGATATTTTGAGTAAAACCTAGAGGAAGCTTTAGATAACGAAATCATTTAAGAAAAACTGATCTAATAGTAAGTTCATACGTTTGAAAGAACAATAATACTAAATATCTAAAAACTCTGTCTTAAAGCCATCTACTTATGATGAGTTGCTGGGACAGGCCCCCAGTTAACGCTAAATTCTAAATGAAAGGAAATTAACTAAAGTACATGAAATTTCATCCTTTAAAGATGAGGAATCACCACTGCTTCTACTAAAATCACCCGAAGAGATCTACTAATGGCGCTGAGACTGAGAACCTGTAGCTGTATCATAAAATGATACAACATAGGAAGTATGCGTCAATACTTTGAATGTACTGAGTAAGTAGGAGAAAACATAATACTGGATATAAATAACTGAACTGAATTGATATGCAATGACCACTGATATATTGAACTGAAATATACTAAGATGGTAAAGATGACCCTTTCTGATGGTCAAAGACATGCCCTAAGTCTGAGATTTCTGAGTCTGAACTAACTGTGCTGAATTGAGCAAACTGAAACTAAACTGACTAATTTGATAATAAATTGAGATGACTAGTGGGAGAGTCTATAACCGACATATAACCATGTGATCTAGACGTGGAGTCCGATGTATACNCCGACATATAACCATGTGATCTAGACGTGGAGTCCGATGTATACACCCCATCGGTAGGACCCAATATACCTTGCCAGGGTATAAAGGAATGAACTGGGTGATCATAGATCTGGGGCCATGAGGCCAATAAAATTGTAATCCTATGGTGGCAATGTAGTTCTGGGAACCTGGGTGCGCTGGAACCCTGGTCCTCTTGGTGCTAATTCCTACTCCCACTGGATAGTCCTAGACCGAATACTAAGCTGATAACTCAAAACTGGGGCCCAAGACTAGTCAGAGACACCTATCTGGAAGCACACTGAGAGTCTTATCAGATCGGATTCTGTAACTGGGTTCTAAGACTAGTCAAAGTTTCTTTTTTGGAAGCATCATAGTCGTCTAAAGAACCAACTGTAGTTCTGAAGCTGAGGTCCTAAGGCTGGTCAGAGCTTCTTGTCTAAAAGTGTCATGAACGTCAACAGAACCACTAAAACTGATATTGGGACTATTTCTGATAACATGGAGGCACCACTGACACCTCGGGAATTTCTATAGTCAAACTGATTAGTTGACATTTCTGACTAACATTGAGGATTCTAACATTCTGACTGAAACTGAACTATCGTGCAGCTAACTGAGATATCAAGTCATACTAACAATATGGGAAGTCACAAGATTGATAGAATCAAGCAACAAGAAAGATTAACCCAACAGGAAAAAAATTAGGTGATCTCATTCAACATTAGGGCTAAAATCATCCTTACAAGAAAAAACATTTGTACGATATCTAAGTAATGGAGAATACCTAACACTCAACTTAATTCATATTCCACAAGCTATAACAAAGTTTGGCACATAGTTCATCCCCATTCAAAAGTTCAGGGGTAGAATTCACTTTATGAAAAGCAACATCAATATAGTAGTTAACTAATGGAATTATATCTAAAATAAACATGGATAACATTCTACATGAACTCAAAGAAATCTGACATATATTCCCTTCGCATTTAAAATCATAAGGCTAGAATTCATAGAAAACTAGGAGGGATTTTGGGTACTTAAGGGAAGAACTATTCCCTTGCTAAATTCCTACATACCTGGCTAAAATTTTCTAGAGAAAGAAGCTTGAATGGCTGCACTTGGTGAGTAACCCTACACCTTTCTTGAGAGCTCTTTAGAGGAAACTTACCCTAATTTCATTGAAAATCTTAGTGGGAATGAGGGGGAAACTATTTAGCCCCTCTAAATACCCTTAAAATAGACCAAAACGACGTAGTTTAGAGTATAGGAGGTTAGGAAATTACTGAAAAACACTTAGGAAATTCACAGGAAAAATTAACTTCTAGGCCCCTACGAGGGACTTCACGGATCGTGCCCAGTGACCACGATGCATGGTCATAACTGTCAAGTGCACTATCAAAAACCTCATGTTGGTCACCATGAGGGACACCACGACTCGTGGTAACCCATCCGTTGCCAAAACTTCCCACAATCTCCTTGAGTCACCACAGGTGACACCACGACTCGTGGTGTCCTAAACGAGTTGTGGTGAGGACCCGTTGAGTACACTACCTGGATTTTCCAACTTTCAATAAAATACTGACCACAGATCACCCCACGGCTCGTGGTGTTGACCATGACTCATGGTCACCCATTTTTTTCCAAATTTTTCAATCAAGCCCGGACCCTTCCCCATGAGTCACTTCACGACTCGTGGCCTACCCTACGGATCATAAGACAACTTATTCTATGATGTGGTGCAAAAAATTTATTTTCTCCATTTCAACTCCTGGGTATTGTCTTAGAATTTTTGGGGCATTACAAAACCTGACAATCCAGTGTTTCCATGGAACCTCCTCATAACTAAGGCTGTCCTTCACACCAATGCTCTCCACCGAAGCAACTAGAGCCGGGTCACCCAAGCACTTCTTTAAGAGAGATACATACAAGACTGGATGAACTGAAGCTAGTTCTGAGGGAAATTCTAACTCATATGCTACCTTGCCAACTATTTCACAATCAGGTATGGACCAACATAGCGGGGACTGAGGTTCCCTTTCTTTCTGAATCTCATTACTCCCTTCATGGGAGATACCTTTAGAAACACCCAATCATTGACTTCAAACTCAAGTTCTCTCCTCCTCACATCCGCATAGGACTTTTGGCGACTCTGAGCTATTTTCAACCTGTCCTTTATAAGCTGAACTTTCTCCATAGCCTTATTGACTAAGTATGGACCTATCAATGTAGCTTCACCGGCCGCAAACAAACCTATAGGCGATCTATATCTCCGTCCATAAAGAGCCTCAAACGAAGCCATCTGAATGCTGAAATGGTAGCTGTTGTTATATGAGAACTTAGTGAGAGGGAAATGATCATCCCAAATACCCTTGAAATCAATCACACACACTCTCAACATGTCCTCAAGAGTCTGAATAGTCCGCTCTGCCTGACCATCTGTTTTCAGGTGAAATGCTATGCTAAGTTTGACTTGCGTACCAAGACCCTTTTGAAACGATCTCCAAAATAGAGAGATAAACTGAGTACCTCTATATAATATGATGGAAAAGGGTACTCCATGCATCCGAACAAGCTCCCTAATGTACAACTTAGCATAATCCTCCACTGAATCGGTAGTTTTGACCAGTAGAAAATGAGTTGTCTTAGTCAACCTGTCATAACCACCCAAATAGATTCATACTGCCTACGAGTGCGAGGCAACCCTATAGTGAAGTCCATATTGATCTCCTCCCACTTCCAAGTAGGGATACTAATATCTTGAAGCATACCTCTATCTCTTTGATTCTCAACCTTCACCTATTAACAATTCAGACACTTAGCCACAAACTCTGCTATGTCCTTCTTCATGCCATTCCACCAATAGACTTCTCATAGGCCATGTTACTTCTTAGTGGCACATGGATGTATAGAGTATCTTGAACCATGAGCCTCGTGCAACTTCCAATCTCCCAAATTATCAACACCCAGAACACACAAGCGACCCTGATATCGAAGCACCCCATCTCCCCCTTTGAAGCAGAATTCTACCTTCCGATTATGAATAGTTGCCTTTAAATTTACCAAAGTAGGATCCTCGTCTTGTCTTTCTTTACCATCGTTCACCAAAGATATTTATGACCCATTCTGAACAATAACTCCACCATCGGTTGAGTCAACCAGGCGAACTCCCAACTGTGCAAGCCGATGTACACATCCTTCACTAACTCCTTCCTCTCCCCGTCTATATGGGACACACTCTCCATGGAAAGCCTGCTAAGAGAATCTTCCACTACATTAGCCTTACCCGGATGGTAAAGGACACTCATATCATAATCTTAAAGAATCTCCAACCACCTCCACTGACGTAGATTCAAATCCTTTTCGGTAAACACGTATTGTATATTTTTGTATTCCTTAAACACATCCACATCGACCCCGCACAAATAGTATCTCTAAATCTTCAAGGCAAATACTACCACCGTCAATTCGAGATCATGTGTCGGGTAGTTCTTTTCATGGACTTTCAGCTGCCTAGAAGCATAGGCTATTACTTTACCATGATGCATCAATACAAAACTAAGGCCGATCCTCGAGGCATCACAATATACCACAATCCCATTGGTACCCTCAAGCAGGGTCAACAATGGTGCTGAGGTGAGTCGAGTCTTCAACTCTTGGAAGCTCTTCTCACAAGCCTCCAACCATTGAAACTTCACTTTCTTCTGGGTTAATTTATTCAAAGGTGCTGCAATGGATGAGAAACCCTCAACAAATCTCTGATAATAACCAGCTAAACCTAAGAAACTCCTAATATTCGAAGGATTCACTGGTCGAGGCCAATTCTTTACTGCTTCTATCTTTTGAGAGTCTACCTGTACAACCTCACTTGACACCACATGACCCAAAAATGCCACCGAGCTCAACCAAAACTAAAATTTACTGAATTTGAGATATAACTGGCGGTCCTTAAGAGTCTGTAGCACCACCCTCAAATGAGCGGCATGCTCCTCCTCGCTCCGAGAGTATATTAGGATGTCATCTATGAAAACAATCACAAACATATCCATGTATGGCTTGAACACCCTATTCATCAAATAAATAATAGCTGCAGGAAAATTCATTAGTCTAAAAGACATAACTACAAATTCATAGTGACCATATCGATTCCTGAAGGGTATTTTCAGAATGCCACTCTCCCGAACCCTGAGTTGGTGGTATTCAGATACGAGGTCTATCTTTGAAAAGCACTTAGAACCTAATGGCTGGTCAAACAAATCATCAATCCAAGGAAGTGGATACCTGTTATTAATGGTAACATTGTTCAATTGTTGATAATCAATGCACATACGAAAAGAACCATCCTTCTTGTGGACAAAGAGAACTGGTGCACCCCAACGGGATTTGCTAGGTCTGATGAATCCCTTGTCTAAAAGATCTTTGAACTGCTCCTTCAACTTCTTTAGCTCAGCTGGGGCCATTCTGTAAGGAGGAATAGATATAGGCTGCGTATCGGGAAGAAGGTCAATACTAAAATCGATCTCCCGCTCAGGAGGGATTCCTGGTAAATCATCTAGAAACACCTTTGAGTACTCACACAACTACAGGGGATTACTAGATACTCGGGGTTTCGAACGTAGCATCCTTAACCCTAACTAGATGGTACACACAACCCTTAAAAATTATCTTTCTGGCCTTAAGGTAGGAAATGAAGTGACCTACAAGCACAACTGAACTACCCTTCCACTCTAAGACTGGTTCACCCGAAAATATGAACTCTACTGCACGGGTTCTACAATTGACTGAGGCATAACATGCATATAACCAATTCATGCCAAGGGTAACATTAAATCGGTCATATCTAACTCTACTAAATATGCTAAGGAGACTTTATGAAGGACTGTGACAGGGAAATTTCTATATACCCATCGAGCTTTAACCACTGACTGGAGTAGTGACTAAGAAGGGTTCTGACAAGATTTTGGGATTGACACCAAAACTACTAGAAACATAGGGCGTCACAAAAGACAAAGTAGCCCCTGGATCTAACAATGCATATACATTATGGTGGAATACTCGTAACATACTAGTGACTACATCTGGGGAGACCTCCTTCTCCTAACGAGATGCTAGGGCATAACATCTATTTTGACGTTGTCCACCATCCACACTGGTAGATGCCCCCTGCTGAGCTGGGCGTGCTGGTGGAGCTGATGAACTGGAGGTTGGGCCTCGGCCCCTATCATGACCTTGTTTGGCTTCTAGGAAATTTATAATCATATGTCCAGGCTTCCCATACCCAAAACAAGCACCCGAACCTTCTAGGAACTGACCCACACGTCTCCAGCCACATCTGCTACACTCTAGTGGGTTGGTCTGTACAGGTCTACTACTCTGTCCTCTAGAGTCTGATGCTTATCCCCTCTAATTGCACCTGGATTTGGATGGCACACTCATAGATGAAGGCGCTGGGTCTCAAGACCTCTGGTGGGACTTCTGAAGATGCCTACTAGGTCCTTGCTGGAAGAATCCGAAGCTATCAGTCCTGGCCCTCTTGGCCTCTCTCTCCCGCTTACTCATCTTCACTATCTCTATTTGTTGGGCGTACAGGACTATCCGAGCAAAGTCAATGTCCTGAAGGAGCATCACAGTCCAACAACCCTTGATCAAGTAGGTTTCTATCCGATGTACAAACCTGCTCACCCGAGCTCTCTGATCAGCCACCATCTCGGTGCATACTTGGAAAAGCGGGTGAACTCCAAGATGCACTCCTAAACCATCATTTTCCTTGCTTAAGGTTTACAAACTCAGCTACTTTGATCTCCCTCATCTTATGAGGGAAAAACCAATCTAAAAAAGCGGCATGAAACTTATACCAACCAATTGGGCCTGCTCGGACTGCCCTACTATCCTTCTATTGCTTAAACCATATGTGCACAACCCCTTTCAACTGATATGGGGCTATATCGGCGCACTCCTCTCTGGTCACCTTGATGATCTGGGTGATCTTTAGAATCTCATCAATGAACCCATGTGGATCCTCATCAATCTTTGATCAAATAAACTCTGAAGGGTTCATCCTCAGAAAATCTCTAACTTTTGCCGCCACTAAGGATGCTACCATGATACCGATATCAAGCTAATGGACCCTTAGGGGCAGGGGAAGCTTATAAAGGAGGTCCCAAATAATTTGAACATACCTACGTTGGCATGTAGTTCTAAGGCATAGGATTGACTGACCTTAGCCTACTCGGTGCTATACACAACTTCTAGAAACATGCATATGCTCTTCATCTTTTTTCAATGAAGTTGAACCATCATCTAGTGACGAAGCTGACTAATAACATACATACATAAATCTGAAATCATAACATGAGGAGCCTTAGCTCAAACCATACCACAAGCTGAACATAATTGGGAGTCTAGACTCCAAAATAATGTGGTAAGCTAATTAACATTAAATCATAAAACATACTTGATCATATGAGATTTCCAAATACTTAAACATGCTTGACAAAGACTTAATCTTACGAGAACATGAACGTAAACTTGGGTATTTTGAAATCATACTTCCTTCATAAATATCTCATCATGCTTGTACACATACGTCATAGATCTCAACTTTCATGGACTTTTATGGATGGGCATCATAATTTAGATAACTTAAAAACATAATTAAAAATTTAAAATATTATAAAATCTTCCCATTAATCATAATTCAACATTTAAAACATGCTTATATCATACCCATGATTGATACTTAGGAAATTCACACATTGGGTAGAAACCCCATAGATTCATCAATTAGAATTTTCATGAATTTGAGAGAGGATTGGGCATGGGTGTGTACTATTGCACCCATTCATAGCCTTACATACATGAAGAGATTTTATTTCACAACTTCCTTGATTGCCCAAAGAGAATTGAGGAAGAACTTTGAAGAGACTAGGTTTGATCACCTCTTAAACCTCTAAGCTTGCATGCATGAATTAGAATAGGATTAGAATGAATTAACCCTTCTTAAAACATGTTATTCTGAGCTTAAAATGACGTAGTTTATGCCATAGGAACTTAGGAATTACGGAAAAATCCCTTAATAAATTCGTAGGAAAAATACACACTGCTAGTCCTAAAGAGGGACTGGACGAATCGTTGTCCCTGACCACGACTCATAGTCACCTTCTGTCAACTTCACTGGAGAAAACTCAACATTGGTCACCATGAGGGACACCACGACTCATGGTGTACCCATTGACTCTTGGTGACCCAGTCGTTACCCATACATCCTAGACATCAACTCTTCAGTCAACTTTTGACCACAACTGACCCAACGACTCGTGGTCCTGACCAAGAGTCGTGCTTTCTCCTTTGTTCAACCCCTAAAACATCATTCATAACCAATATATCCTCTACACCATGATTCACTTAACGACTCGTGGGGAACCCAACGGGTTAATGGATGAATTGTCTTTTGACCTGATGCAGAAGACCCTGTTTTCTCCGTTTCAACTCCCGGCTCTGATCTTAGGACTTTTGGGGTAATAAAATTGGAAGTGGGAAGAGTTCAATATGGACTTCATGATAGGGTTACCTCATACACGTCAACAGTATGATCCTATTTGGGTGGTTGTGGGCAAATTGACTAAAGCAACTCATTTTCTACCGGTCAAAACCACCGACTTAACGAAAGATTATGCTAAATTGTATATTAGGGAGAAAGTTTGGTTGTATGGTTTTCCCTTTTCCATAAAATTAGATAGAGGTACGTATTTGACTTCGTAGTTTTGGAAGTCATTTTAGAAAAGACTTAATACTCAGGTCAAGCTGAGCACACCTTTTCACCCGTAGACGGATGGTCAGGATGATAAAACCATTTAGACTCTTGAGGATATGTTGAGAGAATGTGTGATTGACTTCAAGGGTAGTTCGGATGATCATTTTCCTCTTATTGAGTTTGCTTACAACAACAATTATCACTCCAACATTCAAATGGCTTCGTTTGTGACTCTTTATGGGAAGAGGTATAGATCGCCTATTGGTTGATTTGAATTAGGTGAAGCTACATTAATAGGGCCAGATTTAGTTCATGAGTCTATGGAGAAAGTTCAGCTTGTAAGGAAAAGGCTAAAAATAGCTCAGAGTTGTCAAAAGTCCTATGCAGATGTGAGAAAGAGAGAACTTGAATTTGAAGTTGATGATTGGGTGTTTTCGAAGGTATCTCCCATGAAGGGGGTTATGAGATTCGGAAAGAAAGTGAAGCTTAGTCCCTGGTATGTGGGTCCGTATAGGATTGTGAAATGTGTTAGCAAGGTGGCCTATCAGTTGGAGTTGCCCTCAGGGTTGGCTTCTGTACATCCAATTTTTCATGTATCGCTCTTGAAGAAGTGCATTGGTGATCCTACATTGGTTGTTCCATAGAGAGTATTGGTGTAAAGGATAGCCTTAGATTTGAAGAGGTTCCAGTTGAAATCCTTGATTGTCAGGTTCGGAAGTTGAGGAACAAAGAAGTAGCTTGAGTAAAGGTTTTGTGGAGAAATTAGCTTATTGAGGGAGCTATGTGGGAAGCCGTAGTAGATATGATGGCTAGATACCTCCATCTTTTCCCTTCCGACTCAGTTTTAGCTTGAGGTATCAGTTTCCTCCTTAGTACTCTATTCAGTTTCATGTCTAGTTCATGTCTCCCAGTTTCTTTCATGTCAGTTCATGTATGTGTGATTCATGAATATAGTATAGTCATGTATTTCAGTTCGGAGTCAGTTACTCCATCAATTCTTAGCTTCAGATATTTTGTATTTGGGATGGCAGTTCCTTTCCCTAGTTATTCAGTATGCTTACCCACATTCGAGGATGAATGTTCCCAAGGGGGAGATATTGTAATACCTCGGATGTTCCAAAGACTAGACTCGGGAGTTGAAAGGGAGTTCAACAGAAAAGTTGGAAAATTTGTCTCAGGATGACTTGTGGAATACCCCGAATGTTCCTAAGACTAGACTTGGGAGTTGAAAGGGAGTTCAGCAGAAAAGTTGGAAAATTTGTCTCAGGACGACTCTTGGTACGAGTCGTAGGATTGACCAACGAGTCATAGGATAGAGTCATTGCTTAAGATAGAGCTGGTCAAGTTAGATGGAAGGGTTATGGTATGACCCATTGTAGCAAAACACAGGCCGTTAGAAGTTGGAGGAGTCGATCCAGTGAGCTACGGGAGCAAACCACGAATCATAGGTTAGGGGTACGACTACTGGTCAGGAGTCGTTGGAGGCAAATAGGGTTTTCAGGTATTGATAAGAAGATCGAAGGTACGAGTCATAGGAAAAAATTAAGAGCCATTGGTTAGACTCGTGGAAAACTCCAGAAACTAGGTATGAAGTAGTGGCAACAACGGAAGGAACCCACGAGTCGTGGTATTAAGGTACGTCTCGTGGTGTGAGTCATGGCTTCGGCAGTAGCAGTTTTCTACGAATTTAATAAGGGCTTTTTCATAATTTCTAAGCTTCTAAGTCCTAAACTATGTCGGTTTAAGCTCTGTTAGGAGGATTTTAAGAGGGTTTAGCCTATTCTACCGCATTCCCTCCACATACATGCAAGATTAGAGAATTCCAAAGGATATCAAGTATAAAATTCTTCATGTTCTTCCCCAAATCTCTTAGGCTATCAAGGAAAGGTGTAGAATCATAACACCCAGGTATGCAGGGTCATGAATGAGAGTTTCCCTTCACTCTCATGCCCAAATTCCATATCTAGTTCATGATATCAAGTGTATGATTCTATGGGGTCTTAACCAAATTCTATGAAATTCTTTATGATTAATTCATGGGTCAATTCCCTTCATGTTTTAAATGATGT
>JACEIK010004050.1:131340-144877 GCA_018107945.1 Datura stramonium
GATGAAGAACACCTTGAAATCACCTAGATCACCCTTCTATCACCTTCCCAAACCTTTGCATGCATGAATGAGGACTTAGGCTAGTCTTTTCCCTCTTAAACCAACCTTTCTAATGTTAAAATGACATAGTATAGGCCCCTAGGACTTAGGAATTATGGAAAAGCCCTTACTTAAATCTCAGAGAATGACTTTCAGGTGGCCCTAACAGATGACTTGACGACTCATTACTAGGGCCAATGACTCGTCATGTTGCCCGTTGAGTACACTTCTTATCTGAAAATTGGGCTCATAATGACTGACATAAAGACTCGTTATAGGTGACCACGACTCGTGGTCACCAATCGTGAAATGCACTGCCTCAACTTCATCGCTTCACACTCATATCACTCCATGACTGACACCACGACTTGTTCCCGCACCCAACGAGTCGTGGTTAGCCTCCGTTTATTGCACTGTCCTTCCTTCTTCTATTTTCCTCCTCCCTTACCCTACGGCTGACCTAACGACTCTTGTTATCTGACCACGAGTGGTTCCCATGCCATGGGGACCCCTTTTTCCTCCAACTTCCCAATTCTTTCTTGACCTCCCCACGAGTCACTTGACGACTTGTGGGTTGCCCTCACGAGTCGTCCAATGACTCGTTCTATGCCTACAACACCAGTTTTGCATTTTCCCCGTTTTGACTCTCGGTCTGATCCTTGGGTTCCCAGGATGTTACCTTAAGACAACATGAGGAGATGGAGGGACAACTGCTTGTGGATTATTGTGGCAGTCTTTCAACCCAATTTTTGTGAGAGGTAGGCATTGAGGAGGAGGAAGCAGACCTTCTTCTACCTCGAGCATGGAACCTGGCAGGAAAAATCATGGATGCTGCAAAGGTGAATGAGACCATCACTTCCACAACTTCACTTCTCACTATAGAGGATCATCAAGCTCATGATAAAAGTTTACAGGGTCGGATATTTGGGATACTAGATTTGTAGCTGATGTTAGGAGGTCGACCTGCAACAAATGAGGAGATGTCAGTCCTTGAGGTGGGGTACCCACTCACGGAGAGTGCCATGTTGATGTGGAGAGTGGGACCTGCCTTTGAGGAGCCACTTGATGATGATGAGGCCATGGTGCTGATGGATGGAGTTTATGATTTGGAAATGGATGAGGATTATGATGCTACTATGAGCGTCATACAGGTTGATGGCGATGATGATAAGGACGAGGATCAGGATTACAATCCTAAAGATGATGCTTAATAGCCCAAAAAGTTCCTTTTCTATACCTATTTGATATGATTGTGTGTGTACTGAAGATAGTGCACCATTTAAGTGTGGGTGGAGAAAAGGTTCCTATTTGTTCTTTGATTTCTATATTTGTAGTAGGTCGTAGCATAATGACATTCCCCGTAATAGTAGCTCTATGATTTGTAAAGTCTCTTGTTTTAATAGTTAGTATCGATGATGTTGTTGACTTTGATTCGTTAAGATGTTGGATATTTTATGTGTCTGTGGTAGTTGATATTGTAGAGTTCGTTAGTTTTTGTTAATTAAATTTTAGAGTCTAAATATTGTTGGTCAAGGGTGAGTATGTCATCAAGTTTTGTTTGAAATTTTTTTAAAATTAGCATATCTCACCACCCTTCGGTTTTTCCTATGGCCTCGATTCTTTTCTGAAGGGGAATCCTTTGAACCAGATAAATTTTTCATTTTTTTGGAGCCGTTGTCATCTTAGAGTAGTGACCCTTCCCTATGGTATATGGATGATGACCGTCTTAAGGGAAATTCGTCATGTTTTTATTTTTATTTTTTAGGATTGAGTCATAGATTATGTACTTGTGTGCTTGTTAATATTCTACTTAGCGGCTATGCTAGACTAAATAAGGTGGTCATCTTAAATGCATAAGTAAGGAATCCATGGGTGGCACACATATCTCTTTAATTCAACTCAAAATTGATTCTAAATGCTTAATAATGAAAGAAGTAATTCAATATGATTATGTGAATGTTTAGTTATAGGAAATTATGTGTTGTGGGTTTACAACACTTTCAATGCTTAAAACTAGGAAAATATGTATGGTCTTAGCTGCGTTTGTACGGATATGATGCAGTTTTGCTTAGCTTTCAGGGAAATAAGGTGTTGGAGTTGAAAGATCTAAAGGAAGGAAAAAGAGTGAAAAAATTGGGCCAAGTGCAAATTTCAGTACGAGTCATACCTTGGTGGTACTAGTTGTACTAGGAGCGGTGATGAACTTTAGAGAGATTTCTCATGGTACTGGACAATTACGACTCTTTGTAGGAGTCGTATCATCTTGGTATGAGCCGTGTTGTGATTCATGAAAAATGTCAAAGGGATGCACTTTGATTAGTCTCCTGGTGTGGATGGGAACCACGAGTCATGATGCCTACCTATGATCCGTACCAAGGAGCCGTGGTAAAGTTCAGAATAAAGTTGAATGGCAGATCTCATGGTATGAGAGGCAACCACGAGTCGTTAGAGGAATGTAAGAATTGTACCTAAGGCTTGTGGAAATATTTAGAGGATGCCAGAAGTCATAAGATCAGACCACGATAGGATTGTACAACTCGTAGGAGCATTGCACGAGTCATACCAACTCCCAGCACTTAACCATATTTAGAGTTGTAAATCATTGTATTAGTGAAGCTATGACCCGTATGATCAAGTTACGACTAGTAGGAGAAGGCGGAAACAATTTTATTAGTTTTTATATTACTTTAGGAAAGGTTTCTAATTATTTGTATAAAGACTTTTTTAGGTTATTTTTTTTAGAGGACAAATACTTATAGGAAAAGTTCAACTTTTCAGATTCTTCTTGAGTTTTAAAATATTCTTAGAGGTTACTTCAATGTTCTTGAATTGATCAAAATTGAATTGTGCATTAATCAAGTGGGTTTCTATTTTCAATCTTCATTTTAAGTTCTTAATTATGTTTTCTTTCATGAATGTTAATTATTTTCTTTGAATCATGAGAGGCTAAAACCTCCATAACTAGGATTATGGGAACCATGGTGAATTAACAAACTAGGGTTTGCTCAACATGATTCTAAACTAATAGAAATGCTTGTATTGTCTTCTCTTCATCTTTAACATTTCATAACGATGCACAACGTTAGGACTTGTCCGAATTCTTTATTTGCTTTAACCTAGAGAGGTAGAGATTAGGAAAAGAGAAGAACAACAAAGCCTTGAACTTTATGGTTCATTGTATAACTTGAGCTGTGGACGCAGGATGGTTAGTTTGGTAAAAATTTGTAATGGTAAAAGTTAAGTCACTCAAGAGACCTAATCCGGTAATTGAGTATAGTCATTCAATAGCCAATCATTTGGATGAACCTATGTTGTTTGTTCTACAAGCTAAGTACTGGGATAGATCACGAGTGTAAAATCCGAAGTAGTTATGAACCTATAGGGAACACCTCCCTAGTTAATTGCATCAATTTGATAACAACTTCAATCTCCAATAAGGTTACATGTTTCATTCGTTAAAACTCCCCTTTATAAAACAATTGAACTAAAAGTGTAAATACTAGCATTATTCTACATCCTAACCATATTCCTTGTGGGATCTACCTCAGCCTAGTTGGTGTTATTTATTGACAACATCCATGACATACTTTTATAGAGGTGTGACTTGAGCGTCATCAAAAGTGGCACCGTTGCTAGGGAATACGATTAGGATTAGAGTAATTATTGTGTTTAACTTTTAGATGTTATTTCCTTATTTACATTTTTTTTGTTTTTGATACCCACAGGTTGTCACTTGGTGTATGTAAAATACTCGGAAATGTGGAAACTTCTTGGTTCCACTTAATCATGAGCTAGAGTTAGCACTACGAAAAATGGAAAACCCTAAGTAGAGAGAGGCACGATTGTCAGAAGAAGCTCATCAACCTGAGTTAGCTTAGTAAGCAGCGCTTCAGGAAACCAAGGATGCTCGTGATGAGGTAGTAAATGCTAGCCACCATAAAAGGGGTAACAGTGGCCAAAGATATGCTCCTCAGTTTTATGATGATGATGACATGAGTATTGATGACACCGGGTCAATAGGAGCCATTGTACATCCACCTTTTCCTGGTGCGGCAAATTTAATATCACTAGCACCATGATCCAGTTTCTTAGCATGAAAGGGGTGTTTAGTGGTTGCACAGTGATAACGCTCAAACCACACTTCCAACTGAAGTATGAAGCGGACGTTGTTAATAAAGAACTCAACTAGAGGTTGGGGTCGATCCCACAGGGAATATGGAAGGATGTAAAAAAACATTAGTCCTTAAGCTTTTTTAGTCAATTATTACTTAAGAGGGGGGATTTGTAAAAATAAGTAACAATGTTGAGAAGTTGATGGGTGTGTCCAAATTATTGCAATTAACCCGGGTAAGTATTCCCCATGGATCCTTAACTACTTCGGGTTTTACACTAATTATCTATTCCAATACTTTACTTATAGAACTGATAACTTAGGTTCATTTAAACGATCGACCAATCCCTATTCAATGACTATCATAAATTACTCGACCAAGTCTCATGAGTTTTGAAAACTAACCATTATCACTAAGTTCCAGTATAACTATCTTGCGAGCACAGCTCAAGTAAATACAATGATCATCAGAATCAAGGCTCCGTTGTAATTTTGTTTTCCTAATCTCTACCTCTTCTTCCAAAGCAAGTAAAGAATTCAGGCACTTCCTAATGTTGTACACCGCTAAGAATCGTTAAAGATTAAGAGAATACAATATAAGTATTTAGTATTGCTTTTAGAATCACTTCATTCTAACCCTAGTTCGTTAATTCACCATGGTTCCTACAACCCTAGTTGTGGTAGTTTTATCCTATTATGTTCATAAGTAATTTAATAGCATTCTTAGACAAAAGCTTAAAATAATACTTACAACAATGATCGGAGAACCTTCACTTGATTAATGCAAACTTCGGAAGAAAAACTTTACAATCGTATCTCAAAATAAAACTAACTCTCAAAACTAGATTGTAAGACTTGAAACTTGATGTAAAGCTTGATACTTTAAGACGTTCAAACTTAAAACTTAATTCTAATGCTTGATCCTAAAACTTGATTTTCCAACTTGATTCTCAACTTCATTCCAAACTTGATAACTATTACATGAAAATAAAGGGTATTTATAGTAGTTAGATGCTTTGCTTGTTCCTTGATGAATTTGACTTGGGATTTAATTTTCCTTTTCCTTGTTGAAGTGGGAAATCAATTTTTTTGCCGTTGGAAGCCTTTGTCGCGTCAACCTAGGAATCTGCCGGGTCCAGTGTCGTTGTGCACCTGCCAACGCGCTGGAAGGAAGCTGCCTTGCGCATTCCATCATTCCTACTATCCTGCCGCGTCGTGTGTGTCCATGCGCCCACGTTGGGGTGCCTCGCGCCTGCCCTGCCGAGAAATCTTGGCGCCTTGCACCTAGCAGTGCACGCATGTAACTGTTGCGCCGTTCTTGGCATTGCGCAAGTGTATGGCTGCCTCGGACGACTTGTTCCATCCTCGTGTGACCTTCAACCCTTGCATTCGCCAATCTCACTTCTTCACATTTGATCAATAAGCCTCAAATACCTTCAAATTCATCATTTTAAGCCCTAAAAACATCTCATCACGTGTATTATCCATTTTCACAAATATGTAGCATAAACACATTAAAACACACATAATTTGTTCTCAAAACATAGTAAAGTGTAGGAAAAATATGTATATGAAGTGTGTAAGTACACCCTTCATCAATACCCTCAACTTAAACTATTGTTCGTCCTCGAACAATCCACTATTTCACTTCTCACATTTAAGCTCAAAATTCATCCTACAAACAGGTCTACTTACACTTAGGATCATGAGACATATCAATGAAGCTCAAACAACTCACTAGCATGCATATAGGTTCAACATTAAGTTGTCAAAGTTCGAAATCACTAAGCTTTTGAAAACTAACTCATCAAGACATATTTTCCAACATGAATTATACGTAATTTTGAAATCAAGATTAAAACAAAGTCTTACCATTATTCCCCTCACAATTTGGAGATATGCCCTTTCTCACACAAGATATAGAATAAGATTAACTTGGACATAAATAAAATAATTTCCGCTCATTCACATAAAGAACTCAACATACATGCAAAAGACGACCCATAAGCTTTCCCTTAGTGTAATACTCCGCTAATATAGAATTATGAATCAAGGATCAATTAGGACTTAAATTTGTTTGTAATGTAGGCTAAGGAACGGGTAGGAACTATTTGGCCAAGATAGTGTCTAATCTCCCTAAGAACTTTAATACTTCACAAAACTTTGAGTTTTAAGCACATTCTTCAATTTCCAACTTTTCTCCTTATACCTCCTTTGATTTTTCAATTTTTCAACTTAGGTGACTAGTGGGGATTTTTCTTTTCATCATTGATCTTATTCACACACATTTGTTTTTATTTTCCTTTCTTCCGTTCGCACCCTTTACGCACCCCTACTCTAGCCACCCTCAACTTAAGCATTTTGCTTATGTTGAGGTTCACAATATCAAAGGAAAGACCATGGCCAAAATAGGTTCATTGTAAACAAATGGGTACGGTTAATCGGTAAATCTTAAATTTTTCAAAGCTCTTTCTTCTTTTTGTTTTCCCACTAAAAATCACCCTCCTTGTTTAGCAAAATTTCACCTTTTTATTTCTTCCAATTTACCACACTTTTTAGCTCTTCGCTTCACTTCTCCAATTATGCTCGCTTCCTACAAAAAAATTTCATTAAAGTGCTCTAGGAGTCATTTTGATCAAATATAAGTCAATAGAACAAAAAGGGATTTAAGCTTATAATATGGCTATCAAAAGAATAGGCTAAGGCTAAACATGGATAACTAGGATAATTATAATCAAGGTAGGTAAAATAGGATAAAAATAGGGCTATCAAAGAAACGTCTATATCACTTCCTCAATCCATCATTTATATTTCGCTTTGCATACACACCGGGCAAGTTCTAGACATCAAAATACAAGCATGGTGTATATCAAAAATAATTCCTCACACATTGGCACAAGATGGTTTAACAATGGAAATCAAGATCACATAAACACATATATCCATATTGCATGTATAACATAATTAAGCCCCTTCTTCTTTTCAAGTACAAGAGTCAAGTTCCCAAAAGACTAAGTGTTTCTACCTTTTTCATGCATTTTTGAGTGAATTTAATAAAGTCTCAACGATACCTAAAGTGAAGCACCTATCATTCATAGGATCCAAGTTTCAGTTCTTCCTAATGACTAATATACCCTTAAGACAGTCGTCATCCATCCATCGTTGGTCAAAGTCACGACTCAATGACAAAAAAATAAATGAAGATAAAAATCTAGACTCTCTAGTCGGTTTTAAGGGACTATGCACCGGAAAAATAACGAAAACAAAAATCAAAGGAACCCAAAATAAAATAAATACTACAAACCAACAAGCATGCATGACAAATAATAACTCCCCAAAAAAACTAGGCCTAACATGTGCAAATTTAGCAATTAAGGTATGCATGGTACTATGGAGTTCACTTCTCCCACCCAACACTTAATTGGTTACACTATCCCTAGTGTTAAAACAAATAAGCATGAAGTGATAGAGTACAAGAAGAACTCCCTGGGCCTCTACTCCTTGTCTTCAATATTTAAGCTCAATCTTTATCGAAAATCATGACCTATCACCTGCACACTTGAACAAACATGTAAAAACAAACAAAAAAAATTAATTTTGGGTTGCCTCCCAAGTAGCACCTTATTTAACATCGTGGCACGACACAGGTATCTTGATTACTCAAACTTCACCTAGATACCTGTTGAGAACATGATCGCATCTTGGCCGCTTGTGTTACTACGCTGACCTGTGACACATCAGAAAATAAAAGAAAAACAAAAAATAGGAAATAAAGACTAAAAGTTAAATACAAGCAATTAATCTAATCCTAAGTAGTATTCCCCTGCAACGGCGCCACTTTTTGATGACGCTCAAACCACACTTCCAAATGAAGTAAGAAGCAGACGTTGTCAATAAAGAACCCAACTAGACATTGGCGTCGATCCCACAGGGAATATGGAAGGATGTAGAAAAATGATAGTGCTTAAGATTTTTTGGTCGATTATTACCCAAGAGGGAGGATTTTTGTAAAAATAAGTAACAATGTTTAGAAGCTTATGGTTGTTTAAATATTATTGCAATTAACTAGGATAAGTGTTCCCCATGGATCCTTAACTACTTCGGGTTTTACACTNGTGTTCCCCATGGATCCTTAACTACTTCGGGTTTTACACTAATGATCTATTCCAATACTTTACTTATAGAAATAATAACTTAGATTCATTCAAACGATCGACCAATTCCCATTGAATGACTATCCTCAATTACTCGACCAAGTCTCATGATTTTTCCAAACTATCCATTATCACTAAGTTCCAGATATAACTATCCTGCGACCATAGCTCAAGTTAATACAATGATCATCAAGATCAAGGCTCCGTTGTAATTCTGTTTTCCTAATCTCTACCTCTTCGACCAAAGAAAGTAAAGAATTCAGGAACTTCCTAACATTGTACACTGCTAAGAATCGTTAAAGATGAAGAGAACAATATAAGTATTTAGTATTGGTTTTAGAATCTCTTCATGCTAACCCTAGTTCGTTAATTCACCATGGTTCCCACAACCCTTATTGTGGTAGTTTTAGCGTATCATGTTCATAAGTAATTTAATAGCATTCATAGACAAAAGCTTAAAATAATATGTACCACAATGATCAGAAAAACCTTCACTTGATTAATGCAAACTTCGGAAGAACAACTTTACAATCATATCTCAAAATAAAACTAACACTCAAAACTAGATTGTAAGACCTGAAACTTGATCTAAAGCTTGATACTTGAAGAAAATCAAACTTAAAACTTAATTCTAAAGCTTGATCCAAAAACTTTATTTTCCAACTTGATTCTCTACTTTATTCCAAACTTGATAGCTATTACATGAAAATAAAGGGTATTTATAGTAGTTAGATGCTTTGCTTGTTCCTTGATGAATTTGACTTGGGATTTAATGTTCCTTTTCCTTTTTGTAGTGGGAAATCCAATTTTTTGCCATTGGAAGACTTTGTCGCATCGCCCTAGGAATCTGTCGGGTCCTATGCACCTACCGACGCGCTTGAAGGAAGCTGCCTTGCCCCTTCGATTGCGCCTACTCTCCTACCGCATTGCGTCTGTCCAATCGCCCACGTTAGGGCACCTCGCGCCTTCCCCTGCCAATAAATCTTGGCGCCTCATGCCTGGAAGTGCACGAATGCAGCTGTCGCGCCGCGCCTGGCATTGCGCCAGTGTGCGGTTGCCTCGAACGACTTGTTCCATCCTCGTTTGACTTTCAATCCCTCCATTATCCAATCCAACTTCTTCACATTTGATCAATAAGCCTCAAATACCTTTAAATTCGTCATTTTAAGCCCTAGAAGCATCTCATCACATGTTTTAGCCATTTTCACAAATTTGTAGCATAAACACATGATAACATACATAATTTATTCTAAAAACATAGTAAAGTGTGGGCAAAATACGTATTAAAGTGTGTAAGTAGACCCTTCATCACGCAACTAACGATGCTAATTTGCATCAGATGAATTTCGTTGGTATATGCAAGGCGTACAGGTTATAGGTGTAAGCCAGGATGCTGTAAGGTTGAGACTCTTCCCATTCTCTCTCTCTAGAGAGGCCACACTTTGGTTGTCGGAGTTGCCTAACGACTCCATAACCAACTTGAGGGAACATAAATTGGCCTTCTTGGAAAGGTATACCCATCTTCCAGGATGCTACAGCTAAAGGATGAGATCTACAACTTCAAGAAGTTAATGACCAAGGCACATGAGACTTGGCTGAGATTTAAGAAGAAGATGATGAAGTACCCTAACCATAAAATTCATGATGACAATTTGTTGGAAATTTTTTACAGGTATTTGAACAGCAGCACCGAGGTTTTAGCAGATACAGTGGAAGGAGGAGCAGTGATGAGTCACTCATTTAAGTATGAAACTATCATACTTGACTGAGTGACCAAAACGTATAGGGCCTAGCATACTAGGGATGTTGAGATAGCTATAGGTACATATGCCACAGGGATGACTACGGACCAATGTAGAAAATAGGAGGAATATGATCAAAAGTTGGCTCACATGAGGACATCTCCAAACATGCTCAAGAAGCATATTATGGGCTCTGCAGATCAAATGGTGAATTTAGTTGGAGCTCAGGTTCAGGAGTAAAGGTTCGAGCAATTAAAGACCGAGGAGGAGACAAACATCTTTGACAACAAGGTGGCGGATTTTTGGGCCAATGCCTAAGGGTCCGGACAGGACATTTGGCGCTAAGGTTTTTTAAATCAAGGTTGGACCCAGTACAGATACAAATACAGGACTCGATACAAGGGTAGGAGTAGCGGTCGTGAGCTGGAAGGTGAACGATGAAAGAATGATGGCTACCACAATGACCACTTTGGTGTTTATGTTTCTCTCAAGGCTTGTGAAGGTGACCCTCGAAAATGGAGAACATGATGGTTGATCTTCTCAAAAGGGATAAATCAACTAATGATTATTTGAAGGATATTAGGGGTGATATATCTAGCATGGGACAAAAAGTTAAATCCCACACGACAACAATTAAGCATATTGAGCAGAAGCTTGGTCAAAATGGAACCCTTCCTAGCAACACAATCCAAAATCTGAAAAATGATAGTCATTGTATGGCTATAATGACTACGAATGGAAAGACCACCTTTGATCCTTCCATACTGATTGTAGTTGAGATGGAAAGATAGAAGGAGATCGAACTGACTTAGAAAAATGAGATTGTTGAACAAGAGGTTACAGGCGAGGCTAAGTTGACTAAGCCTCCAAGTATTGCAATAGGGGCTAAGGCTGATAAAGAGAAAGAAGAGAGAGAAACACAGATTTACAGACCAATCCCTTGAGCATCACTACCATTCCCTCAGAGGATGAAGAAGAAGGTGGAAAATGGGATGTTCCAGAAGTTCTTTGTCAATGCTGAAACAGTTGTTTATGAACATTCCATTGGTAGAGGCATTGGAGCAGATGCCCGGATATGCCAAGTTTACGATGGACCTGGCGACTAGGAAGAGGTCCGTGAGCTATGATCCAGTGGTAACTTGCATCATTGCAGTACCATAACCTCATGGGTCCTTGCTCAGAAAAACGAAGATCTAGGTGCCTTCACCATTCCATGAAAAATTGGTGATTTTGAGTTTGTGAAGGCACTTTGTGACTTAGGCGCTAGCATCAACTTGATGTCGTTAGTGGTAATCAAAAAGCTGTCTTGGGATCCCCCAAATCGAATAAGATGCAACTATTGATGGGGAAAAACATTGTTAAAAAGCAAGTGGGATCCTATTTGATGTGTTAGTTAAAGTGGATAAGTTTATCTTCCCAACTGACTTCATGATTTTGATTTTGAGGTCCCCATCATTTTGGAGTGACCATTCCTTACCACTGGGAGAGCTTTGGTGGACGTTAATGCTGGCCCATTAAAATTTAGACTGAACAAGAGGGAGGTTACATTCAATGTTCATAGGACAATGAAGCAACCTAATAAATTAGAGTTCTATCAACAATTGAGGATGAGTCCGAGTTTCTTGACGAATTCTGAGTAGTCAAGAGACTTGAATCGTGCCGCGATGTTAAATCAGGCACTTCTTGGGAGGCAACCCATTAGGTGGTTTGGTGAAGTTTGAGTAACTGAACCACCTGCATCGTGCCACAATGTTAAATCTGAAGCTTCTTAGGAAGCAACCCAAGTATCTTGACTTTTGTGTGTTTAGTGTGCAAGTGAAACAACATTTGATGTGAGAAAAATTGCAGCACAAGTGTCACACCCCAAAACTGGGGTAGGGCGCAACTGGCACTCGATTCATGATTGATCGAGAAACCAGCTATATGACATTTGTAACTATAACACTTAGGCCATCCAAGCCACCTTTCATAATCAATTGAAGAATAAACTGGACCCATAAGGTCTCAACAATACGGGGTAAACAATCTAAATGCAACCAAAGAAATTAGTGTGCTAAACCAAGCAACAATAAGTCGAGGAGTCCACAAACTGAATAACACCGCGCACACTAAGTCCACAAAGCCTCTAAAGAGTAAACTGACTGATGGTCGGAACACGGCTCTGACCTACCCAAAACCGCATCTCAAAACTCAAGCATAAATAACTAAGCCCTAGCTCCAGGAAGAAAGGAGCATACCCAACCATCTGTTGATCTCACGAACTGCTACTCAAATGGCCATCCTGACCTCTACCTGCACCTGCAGCACGAACGCAGGTCCCCAAGAAAGGGGACATCAGTATGAATGAAATGTACTGGAATGTGAGGCTGAAATTGTAACCATGAGATAACAATCCTGTAATAACTAACTTAGCACATAAAAATATAAAGGATAAATATAACCTGGAACTCTGCAACCTGTAATTAATTTCAACTTACTATAATATAACTAAACTCAAGATAACTGAACCAGAAATAAGGAATGGTAACAACCTGGAATCCTGGAAACTGAAAGCTGATAATAACTCTATAATGAGATGAAAATGCAATTAAGAAAGGCACAAGAAAGAAACTATAACTGTAATGCCAACGACCAACCAACCGTAAATCCATATATAAAATTCGTCCAACGGATGTACCACACTGGGGTAAAATAAAAATATCTCCAGTCGTTGTACCACACCGGGGTAAAATAAAAGATCTCCATCCGATGTGCCATATCGGGGTAAAATAAAAATATCTCCAGCCGGTGTGCAATACCGGGGTAAAATAAAAACATCTCTAACCGGTGTACAACACCGGGGTAAAATAAAAACATCTCCAGCCGGTGCAATACTGGGGTAAAATAAAAACATCTCCAGCCAGTGCAATACCGGGGTAAAATAAAAACATCTCCAGCCAGTGCAATACAGGGGTAAAATAAAAAAATCTCCAGCCGGTGTGTCATACCAGGGTAAAAATAAAAATATTCTCAATCATAATAATTAATGGTGCCGATAAATCTTATACTGAGTCAATCTAACACATGTAGCATTGAAATGACAAATGCTTAATCTGTGTTCGTAATCGGTCTCTTTCGTAACATATAAATACAAGTGAGCCCATATACCATGTAAAATTAGAAAATGTGAACATATATCACGTAAAGCTATCAAATTATATACAAACATGTTAACTTAGTGACTCGACGGACCTTCAGGAGGTTTAGCCAACATAAGAATTTTAGAAGAATAACAAGCAATGTCCTATAGATAGTCTTACAAATTTAACGAATTGCTTGAGTAGAAGCACATAGATTCCTATTTCTAAACAATCCTTTGACATCTGGGAACTACATATATATATTGCCCACGGGGTGGTTCCTTTACATGTATCGACAACTATACATTTGAACTTCATTGCAAAACTTATCACGTCGATGAGCACATGCAGTTCTCAATTCATTTGCCTTAT
>JACEIK010004051.1:0-11050 GCA_018107945.1 Datura stramonium
GGAATTAAGTTATTGATTGTTGTTTTTGTCTTGCATTCTGGATTGTTGGTTGTTTTTATGATTGATCCCCATGAAAACATATACGTTAGCTTGGGCAATTTCTTGAGAAAGCATTACCTAGGTCAGGACATGAGAATGTAAGGAGCATGTTTGTATCTTGCGATATAATTTCGTGTTAGGATAGAAATATACCTAACACCTTGCTTGGTTGATAAAACGGGGGGTATTTAGAGACCAACTTAGGATTATCACATCACCACTCAAAGAATTAGTTGTGAGGCTAAGTTGAGTTAAATTATTAGACGCACGAAAGTCACTAATCATTTCCATGTAAACCACAACATAATTAATTGCCCACGAACTAGAAGTAGCATCCTCGCTCACAATGATGCAGTGAGGCTAGTTTGTCATGTTTAGAGGCTTGAAAGACCATAAACATGCAATTCTAATTATGTGAAACAACAATCGATAGTTTCATGCTTAAACCATTGCAAATCGTAGTATCGCATGATTATCTGATTTTAACTCTATGTTGCTCCTAGAGTGAATTCAGAGTATTTCGTTGACCAAAGCTAGACTTAATTAAATCTCCCTCGAAAACGTCTATAATCAACATTTTCGGGATTTAAGATCACACTTGAAATGGATAGTTAGAGGAATGGGTCCAGTCCCTGTGGGTTCGACATTCCGGGTCTTAAAAAGAGCCACTATATTACTTGCATGACCCGTACGCTTGCAGACGCGCGAATAAAGGAGTCGTCAATGGTACCTAGACCTAAAATTAATTTTTGAGAAATACTTCACCCCCTGTAACTGGTCAAACAAATCATCTATTCTGGGAAGTGGGTATTTGTTCTTGATGGTGATTTTATTCAGCTGCCAGTAATCTATACATATATGGAGGGAGTCATCCGTGTTTCTCACAAATAAAACTGGCGCACCCAACGGTGAAGTACTTGGCCTGATAAAGACCTTATCTAACAGATCATTTAGCTATTCCTTCAATTCTTTGAGCTCGGTAGGAGCCATTCGGTACGGAGGGATGGATATAGGCTTAGTACCTAGTAATAAGTCAATCGCAAAATCGATTTCCCTTTCTGGGGGAATACCAGGAAGTTCATCTGGAAATTCATTTACTACTGGAATGGACTGGAGAGTCGGAGGTTCAGCTTGAATATCCTAAACCCTGACAATATGATAAATGCACCCCTTCGCTATCAACTTTCTTGCCCGAATATAGGAAATAAACCTACCTTTTGGCATGGATGCATTATCTTTCCACTCTCGTACTACCTCCCCTGGAAAGTGGAATTGGACAGTCTTGGTTCAACATTCTACATTGGTATAACATGGTGCTAACCAATCCATACCCATAATTACATCAAAGTCAATCATTTCTCATTCCACCAAATTTTCTAAGGTCTGGCAACCAACAACCTCTATCGTGCACCCCCGGTAGACCCTATTAGCTATAATGGAGTCACCGACGGGTGTAGACATTGAAAAAGGTCACTAAAGCAATTCGGACGTGATACTGAATTTTCGGGCTACTAGTGGCGTAACATAAGACAAAGTGGAGCCTGGGTCTATCAAGACATAAATAGAATGAGAGAAAATATCCAACATACCTGTCACCATATCCGAAGATGACTCTGACTCCTGTCGCCCCGGTAAAGCATATGTGCGATTTGGACCGATGGCTGAACTAGATGCCCCTGGTCTGCCTCGGCCTCTACTGGCTGGAGCTGAGGGTCTGCTGGGGATGCTGGGGAACGTGACCCTACTGAAGATATATCATGTCAGTCCCGATCACCCTGGAACCTAGCTGGATAATCTCTCATCAGGTGACCTTCCTTCCCACAGATGTAACACGCAGAAGAACCTTACCTACAATGCCCCAGGATGGCGTCGACTATAAATAGGGCAAGGTGGCATGGTGAATCTACTCTTCTCTGACCCCCTCTGCTGCTGCAAACCTGATAGTTGTGAACTCTCACCGGGTCCTGACTTCCCCCAACGGCCTGGTCTACTACCTTACTGCTGTTGTAGGGGTGGAGGTCTGGGTGGTCTGCCTGATAGTCGTGGCCTGGGTCCGCCCTGGAACTCTATCTGAATGTCACTAGGTTTAAACCTGCGGCCCTGCTCCTAATTTGCCCTTTCTATCTCCTGTTGTCGCTGCCTGATTCTCTCAATATTCTGAGAAAATGCCTGAACACGGGCAATATCCATATCCTCTTGCAGAGTAGCTATCATACAAGTCTCCACATATTATGGATTCATCCCCATGCTAAATCGGTGCACCCTAGCCGGCATGGTATCTACAAAATCCGGTGCATATCGGGACAGGGAGTCGAATCTCATAGAATACTCCCGAATGCTCCTCGAATCATGCTCTATATGCAAAAACTAATCTACCCGAGCCTATCAAATCTCCCGCAGCAAATAATGGTCAGAGAAGGCTTCTAAAAAGCTAGACCAAGTTAGAGGGGGATTATCTCTACCTCGGGACCTTTCCCAACTCTCGTACCATAATACTGCTATGTCCAGCAATTGAAATACCGCTAACTTAACCAACTCCGCTGGTGTTGCATACATTACCCTAAAAATCCACTGCAGGTGGTCCAAAAAGTCCTGAGGGTCATCATCCCGGTCTGTCCACGTGAACTACGGGGGACTCAGAGAGAAAAACTCTCGAACCCTCAAACTACCAGGTCCTCCTGAAGACTCGGCAACAACGGGTGCTACTGGCTAACGTTGTGTAGCCATCATCTGGGCTATCATAAAAACAGCACTCCATACCTCCTGATCTGATGGCATCGGTATAGAAACTACTGGAAGTGGTACCAACACATTTGTCTCTCTAGACGTCTCTTGGCGTGGCAAAGATTGCTAGGGAGACCGAGGTGGAGTCCCCCTGTCGCCATCAGATCGGATTGATTCTAACTGAGGCACCCTGCTAGCGCCTTCTCCTACTGTGGCGTCTAACTTCCTGCCAGTCATGGTCTGTCGCGTGTCTGACATTTCTCTGTAGGAAAACATATTACAGTAAGCTTAGGGACTCAACCCTATACAACACAGCTCTATAGCATGACTGGAAGAGAAACAAGAGTAACCACTCTAACATGCCTCATGGCCTCCTGCCTATAGAATATGGTGCACAACACATCCATAGACGAGACTCTACTTAGCACGGCTTGCAGACTCCCTGGGATGCTACCTTCTCTGATAGCAAGTTTGTCATGCCCCACCTTGTGAGGCATGACTGGCACCTGGTACCCTACTAGCGTCTGAACTGGCCTGACTAAGCTTGCACACCTTTGGTGCATAACTAATACCAATCCTCAAATCAAGAAAATAACAGGCTATATCTCAACTGTAAACACAACCCCTGGCCGACAAGGCCTTATATCCACCTATAAAAGAAAACAATTAACCAGAAATAGGTAATAACGGGAAATCTTATGCGGGCCGACAAGACCACCATGTTGTCTAGTTATGACTGTAAAGTAAATCCAGTACTAAACTAATATATGGCCTACAAGGCCACTAACTAAAAGCTAAACAAGGCCCCACATGGCCAACATGTAAGATAAAGCATGCATAGGCCTCACACGGCCATCAATAACTAACCACAGGAAATCTGAAATAATCTACAAGCCTCTATGAGTGATATAATGGTCGAGATAGGGCCTCGACCTACCCATGAACTATACAACAAAAAGAAGTAAACCTTCTAACTTATTATCTCCGAAGGAAAGGAGCCAACTACACTGCTAGTCGTGGCTAGATACTAGGAAGGTCCTGACCCGTGTCTATCTATACCTACAGGAAAGTAATGCAGCGACCCAAGAAGGGCGTCAGTACAATATGTACCGAATATGTAAGGCAGTAAGTGTAAATAACTGAATGAACTGAAAGAAAACTGAAAGTAACTGAAAAGAAGGGATAGAAATACTACCTGAAATAGCTCAACTTCCTGCTATCTAATCTATCAGTAACTACTGCAGACAAGAACCCTACCTATCCCCCATAAGCTGGAAGGTACAACCAGCACAGAATAACCCACCCGGGGCCCCCATAAGACCTTGTGAGTGCACATTAATCTATATACCCCTAACAAGGTCAAACAGGTCAACTAGTGGCTATAGCTGTCCTACCAGTCCCTTGGGTCTACAACTGATCCCGCTCAACCCCTGAACCGTAGTTGTGTCTGATTCCAATGGACTCATGATATCTACAACCCGAGCACCAGGCTCGAAAGTGGATGTGGTGCCAACCCGGCATATAATAGTCCAGCCATGAAATGGACTGTATGAGGACCTTGGACTCCATCTTCGTCTCTTGCGGACGGCATACCGCTCCTTGGAGCGATGTCATCTCTTCCCTGGCAGGCGTCGACATAGCTATTAACCCTGGGGTTGGCTATGAAAGGTTATACAGGGCAAAGACAATCCCAAACTACACATAGGATACTGGCCTTAGCTAACAACAACTGCTAATCACACTATATAAGCTTCTGGCTTTCTTATTGGAATTCAAACGGAATTACAATACTGAAGAAACTAACTTGCCGAATGAATTTGCCTTAACATACTTGGATCAACGATTCCTGATTAGCAGGCGATTTTCAATCCGTATTCAATAGCTTTTTCTAACTGTAATCATATTACTAAGAGAATGAGACTAGTTTCAGTACTAAATTCGACAAAAATAATAACTTTTAATTCTAATATTAACTATACTTCAACTTATCAAAACACGATCGAAAACATATAATTTCTCGAGAGTTCAGAAGGGATAAATAATTACTTAAAGCCTGTGATCGTATAGAAATTAGTTTGGAGCAATTTTAACAACCTTTGCTCGGCAGGGCTACGATTTGCCGGGAAAATTTTGAGAAACTAACTCCATAATAATGCTCCCTGCAGGATTATAACCCGATACCTGAAGTTAATTTGAGTTTGAGTGGAGTTTAGCAGCGAATCGGAAGGAAATTGTGTGAAAAAGTTGTATCTTGTATTCTCTGTACAGGGGTCTGATATATGATACTATGCCAAATGATTCACTTGAGTATATATAACTTGGGCACTGGACACGGGGTCCATGGCACGGACCCTGTCGCGCCAGTTTACGGGCATGCCACGGTGCCAAACGCGGAGGGAGGGGGTCCATGGCGCGTTGCTCCTGTTGCAGCCTGCTCTGGCCTTCTCCCTCGCTTCTCCGATTCCGCGCTCGTTCGACCTTTTTCCGGGATATTTCTCATACAGACCAAATTCTAAAACTCTTTACTAACGTACGAATAGGCCAAATAAATGTTAGGAACTTACGGGGTGTAACAACTATAGCCCCGGAAGATCAAGAAAAGACTATCTTCACCTGCCCGTATGGAACATTTGCTTTCAGGAGAATACCTTTTGGATTGTGCAATGCACCGGCCACATTCCAACGCTACATGATGTCGATATTCTCAGATATGGTGGAGGACACCATCGAGGTATTCATGGACGACTTCTCAATTTTGGGGGACTCATTCGAATCTTGCCTCAAGCACTTGGGCAAAGTGTTGAATAGATGCGAATAAACTAATATGGTCCTAATTTGGGAAAAATGTCATTTTATGGTAAAGGAAAAAATAGTGTTGGGTCACAAAATCTTTGGAAAAGGGATTGAGGTGGACATGGCGAAAATTGAATTTATAGCAGGATTTCCGCCACCTATTTCCATAAAAAGGGTTAGAATCTTTTTAGGGCATGAAGGATTTTATAGGAGGTTCATCAAGGACTTTTCAAAAGTTGAAAAACCATTGTGCAAATTTCTTGAGAAGGAGGTGAAGTTCGTATTTGATGAGGCATGTCTAAAGGCCTTTTAGTAATTGAAAGAGAAACTCACCACTGCTTCTATTATTAGAGCTCCAGATTGGTCTCTTCCGTTTGAAGTAACGTGTGACACTAGTGGGGTCGCTCTCAGTTCTATCTTGGACCAATAGAGAGAAAAGATATTCCATCCTATCTATTATTCTAGTAAAACACTCAACACAGCACAAAAGAACTACATTGTCACGGAATAGAAGCTGCTAGCAGTGGTCTTTGCATTTGAGAAGTTTCGAGCATACTTGCTTGAAACTAGTGATCATCCATGTAGATGATGCCGCTTTAAGGTACCTGATGTCTAAAAAGGATGTTAAACCCAGGTTGATTAGGTTGTTGCTTTAAGAATTTGAGTTTGAGGGGAAAGACCGGAAAGGAACTAAAAATCGGGTAGTTGATCACTTATCTAGACTAGACTATGAGGCTAGAACAAGAGAGGAGATTGATATCGATGACGCTTTTCAAGATAAGCAGGTACTAGTTGCATCTTCGAACTTGAATCCCTGGTTTGCTGACTTTGCAGTCAGCGACATGATCCCAACAGACATGACTCCCCAGCAAAAGAAGAAGTTCTTATTTGATGCTCGAAGATACTATTAGGATGAACCATACTTATTTCGCATTTGTTCAGATGGGATCATTCGGAGGTGTGTTCCATAGGTAGAAATGTTGAGCATATTGGAGGCGTCACTCATCCCCAGTTAGGGTTCATCATAGTGGTATCCGAACTGCACACAAAATTTTGCAATGTGGGTATTACTGTCCCTCTATTCACCAAGATGCCTATTAATTATGTCGAGGCATGTGATTAGTGTCAAAGACAGGGTGGCATTACTTGCAAGCATGAGTTACTATTGACCCCTATTCTGGAAGTTGAGTTATTAGATGTATTGGATATCGTCTTCATGGGCCCATTTGTTAGCTCATATGGGATGAAATACATCTTGGTGGTAGTGGATTATGTCTCCATATGAGTGGAGGCTATTGAACTACCTAACAAAGAAGACAAAAGTGTCACAACATTTCTGCGGAAACACATATTTGCAAGATTTGGTACTCCTATAGCAATCATCAGTAATGGTAGATCACACTTTTGTAACCATCTATTTAGAACCTTGCTAGAGAAATGTGGCATCAAGAATAATATGGCAACACCTTACCATCCTCAGTCAAGTGGGCAGGTGAAAGTTTCAAACAGGGAGATAAAGACCATTTTGGCCAAAACAATGAATACTAACCGGACATGTTGGTCTAGGAAGCTTTGATACGATGTGGGCCTATTGAACAGCTTATAACACCCTATTAGTTCATCTCCATATCAGCTGGTCTATGGAAAGTCATGTCATCTTCCGGTTGAGTCAGAGCATAAGGCATTATGGGATTTGAAAAACCTAAACTTAAATTGGAATAAAGCAACCAAGTTGGGGCTTGACCAGCTCAATGAGTTAGATGAATTCCGACTTTGAGCTTATGAGAGTATGTCCATTTATAAAGAAATAATGATCTATCATGATAAAAAAGTTTGCAAAGAGGGAGTTGAACACTAGTGATTTGTCTTGTTCAACTCAAGGCTCCGTTTGCATCCGGAAAATTGAAATCTAGGTGGATGGGACCATATAGAGTGGTGAATATGTCCCCATATGATGTAGTGGAACTTGAGAATAAAGATGGAAAAAGGTTCAAGGTGAACGGTTAAAGAATAAAGTTAAATCTGGGAGATACGGAGGAAATAAGAGGAATTGAGGCTATGTACCTTGATGGTGCCGGAAGAATCATGAAAGTTACGTTGTGCCGCGATGTTAAATCAGACGTTGCATGGGAGGCAACCCATGGATGGTGAATTCTGAGTATCCGCAGGTATGTTCCCTCCCTTCGGCTTTACATTCTATGCTTCGGGGACGAAGCATGCTTTTTAAAAAGGGGAGGGGGTGTACTTGTATTTTTAGGATTTTGTTGGATTCGTCCGAGGGTTTTTCTTGACATGTTTCTTTTCTCTCGGGCATACTATCTAGTGGAGCCAGCATATTTAGGATTTTATTTTTGTGTTTTTGTTTAATTAGAAAGTAGCTTAGGATTACTCAGCCAATAAATTGCACTAGTTTTGAATTTGTGAAAATTGATCCTGTTTAAAATATTTTGATATTTAGCAATGTACTTGTTCTTTGAAAAGCATGATTTCTGTGGATCTTTTTGTGTCATTTAGTGTATTAGCATGAGTAGTTCTTGTTAGCCATGTATAAACTAAACAGGTAGAATAAATGCAAGACATGTACCATGAGTGAGTAAGGTCTAATACCTGGTTCAATACTGCGTAGAGAATCTAGAACTTGCTCATTAGTCTTTACATAGGTTTTAAGATGGTTGGTTAGGAAACGATCGTAGGCCATTTTTTTAGCCCATTTTTAGCTTAAATGACCCTACCAAAGTAATATGATTCCCTTGATCCCGATTATGAGCCTTAAATGAATCATTTTTCTTCGATTAACCAATTAACCTTATCCATTTTTATAATGAACCTGTTTTGGCCCTGGTCCCTCCTTAGACATTGTGAACCTCAACATCGGAAAAATGCCTAAGTTGAGGGTGGCTAGAGTAGGGGTGCATAAATTTTTGGGAGGCGAAAAAGGAAGAGAAAAGAAAAAGAGTTTAAAATGAAGTGTGGTGTGAAAAAATAAGAAGAAAAAGAAAAAGAGAAATAAAAATTGAAAAAGAAGATCCAAAAAGAGAAAGATGAATGAACATTTGTGAAAACACACCACACCCATACAACTGCATAAAAATGGTGAAAAGGGAGGAAAAGGTTTAAAAAGAAAAAAGGCTGAAAAAGTGAAAAAATGGAGCCACATGTATGTAGTTCCAAGGAGGGTTTAGTCACTAAAAAGACTCCATATCTACTATTCCAAGCCCGAAAGCCTATGTTACAAGCCGAATCAAGTCCTTTAGTGATCCTAGCCTGACCATCTGACAAGCCGAAGTAGAGAAAATAAAGGAAAGCCTATGGTATCCGACATGCAGTATTTGAAACTTCTTTTTGAGAGTGAGAGTCTTACTTGTTCAGTCCCATGTTTCATATTTTCCTATATTTGTTAGTGGGGGACTTCATTTGTTGTGAGGGTACATGGTTTGTATTTAATTCCACCAATTATTTATGTGAAAAACATTGGTGATGACTTGACTATCTGTTAATAGCTAAATGACATATCTTGATCCCTATTTATCATGTTTTGTGGTTGCTTGATATGCATGTGCTGATTTGGTTTGTAGGAAAAAGGTCAAAAGTTGTTTGAGTTATAGTGCAAATTTTGATTGATTGTAGGCTGTAGTATCCTAGGTTTATTTTCTAGTTAAACATCGATTTTAGTTTTTTTGTTTTCTTTGCCTGAGGATATGCAAAAGGTGTAAGTTGAGGGTGTTGATGTGTTGTGAGTTTACAGTGCTTTCGACACTTAAAACGGAGAAAATAGCATGGACTTAAGTACGTTTATATGGATATGAGGTACTTTTACTTTATTTTTAGGAAAAATAGGTGTTGGAGCAAACATGTGCAAAAGATGTATAAAAGTGCAGAAATTCAGCCAAGTACAAATTTCAATACAAGTCATACTGAGAATCGTGGTGAAAATCAAAAGGCTGGAATAAGAGGAAGGCAAAGTACAACTCTCAGTACGATCCGTACCAAGATGGTACAAGCCATAACTGGAGTCGTGGAAATCATCAGAGAAAATTGCACAAGGTAGTCTCTTGGTACGGGTGGAACCTACGGATCGAAACAACCATTTACGACCCGTACCATGAACTGTGGGGAGCTTCAATGATTTTTAAATACTTGGAATAACTCTAGGTGCAACAAGCAAGTACTAGTCGTAGGAGCAAGGTACGAGGCGTACCACAATACTCGTGGAAAACTTCAAAAGATGTTAAAGTTCTCAAGGCCTAAGCCACGAATGGGTTGTACGACTTGTAGGACTATGGTACGAGTCGTACCAGCTGCCAACACTTAGACAAATTTGCAACAACTAAGGATGTATGAGAGGCAGGTATGACCCGTACAATCCTATTACAGGTCATAGGATCAGTCGTGAGTCAAGCCGGTGCTAGCGGTGCTAGATATAGAAAATTTCCCTGTTAGTTTAGGAAAAGGTTTCTAATGTCTATATAAATACCTTTTATATTTTATATTTGTAGAAGAGCTAGAGAGAAAGTAGTAGAGACATGTGACACGTATTATTTCTGAATTTTTATCAAGTTTTGTAGAGCAATTCTTAGGATCAACACTTGATTTTATCAATTGTTCTTGAGATTGTCCATTGATATTCAAAGTAGGTTTTCTTCCAATTGTTGTTGTAAGTATTTAATTATGTGTTTGTCTGCGAATGCAAAATATAATCTTACAAACATGAGAGGCTAAACCCTCCAAAACTAGGATTGTGGGAACCATAGTGGAATAACAAAATAGGGTTACACAAAAGTGATTCAAAATCAATGCTAAATGCTTGTATTGTATTCTCTTCATCTTTAAACGTTTCTTAATGGCATACAGCGTTAGGACTTGCCCGAATTCTTTACTTGTTTGAACCTAGAGAAATAGAGATTAGGAAAAGAGAATTACAACAAAGTCTTGATCTTTATGATCATTGTATTAAATTGAGTTGTGGTCGTAGGATAGTTAAATTTGGAACATATTAATAACGGTTAGTTTGAAATCGCTCATGAGACCTGACCGGATGATTGAGTATAGTCATCCAATAGGGACGAATCAGTCGTTTGAATGAACCCTAGTTATCAATTCTACAAGTAAGCATTGGATTGATCATGTGTGTATACCCGAAGTAGTTATGAACCCATGGGGAACACTTTCCCTAGTTATTTGCAAATCTTGATAACAACCACAATTACAATCTTGCTTTAATATTGTTTTTTTCATTGAAACCCCTCAATTTGGAAATAAAACTTGTTCACTCCCAATCGCACGCAAGTGAACGTATTCGTACAAGTAATAAAGTGGCTTTATTTCAAGTCAGGTATCGAATCCACAGGGACTGTAACGTGGCAATAATTTTTCCTAAGTATTTAGTATACGCATTTCTTTATACAAGTAGACAACCAAAACAAATGATGATTTTTCAAGAATAATAGTTACTGTAACCTTAAGTAAAAATTGTAAATTATAATCTGAACAATAG
>JACEIK010004051.1:123527-137726 GCA_018107945.1 Datura stramonium
TCTTGAGGCGGCAGACAAGGCAACGTGACACTCTGCCGGTCGCGCCAATTCTACTCTGTGACACTTTGGGTAACGCAGAGGGGGCTTCTCCAATCCACTTTTCCCCTCTTGGAAACTTGGTTCGGCCTCCTCCCATGAAATCCCGACTTTGCACTCGGCCGGCCTTTCCCTGGGCCCTTTCCTCGTACGTGGCACTCTAAAACTCTCAACCAACACACGAATAGGCCGACTAAACGTTAGAAACTTACGGGGTGTAACATCCTTCCCCCTTAAGAACATTCGTCCTTGAATGTTAACTTCTACTTGCAAGAATACCTGAAGCTTTGGCGCCTAAGCGGTGGGTCATTGGCGGATCACCGATCCAATTTGTGAATCACCGATAAGTCGCCAGCGTAGAAACAGAGAATTGGGCACAAATACTCCGGAAAAAAGGTAGAGAGGCAGAACACCAATGGTAGAGCGGTAGAACACCAGTTTATTTTGGGGAACCGTCTATGCATCACTGTCAAGGTATGACTTTATATCAGAATGGAAAGTAAGAGTGGACCCACCTAATCCCAAATACCAGTTGAGCCGCCCTATTCTGCATAATATTCTCTTAGTTCCCCCTTTTTATCATTGTTTCATACCTTTTTTGTCTCTCTATTACCCAACAGTTCCACTTCCCCATATTTCCCTCTTTCCCACCTTTCCACTTTCCCATCTCTACCCCTTCCCACCAAAACACAAACACATTAACTCTACACCTTCCCCTCAACCTATCAATCTTCCACTTCTTATGTCACGACTCGAACATAGGCCTGGATCGAGACAAACGACTCCTAAAGACTTTAAGTTGACTCATGACATGAAAATGACATCTAAATTCAACATAATCAAGCGGAAGTTTAACATATGTAAATAAGAGGAAGTTTGATAATATCATAACTTCTAAATACATGATACATACGGATGAAACTGAACACATGCTATGTCTCGAAAGCCTCTACTTCTAACGAGTTGATGGTACAAGACCCCAACTAACTCACTAAAGTCTGAAACTAAAACGTAATATAACTAATAAACAGGAGCCCTTGAGAGATGAGGACTCACCAACTAAGACTGGAAGATACTAGTGCTGAGAGTCTGGCTAATGACGGGACTGACCTAAATATCCAAGCTAGAATCATGAAATAATACAGCATAGAGTATGTGGTCAGTACTTGAAACGTACTGAGTATATAAGGAAAGTAAAACCACTTAAGTAAGTAAAATAATTAAACATGCATAAGATAAAACATAATCAAGATAAGATTATGAGAGTAAGGCTCACATGCTATTTTCTGAAATCATGATCTGAACATAACCGGATGTCATAACTGATTCGAATTACCCAAAGCTGAAAACTGAATATCATAAGTAAAACTGAAACATTGGGTCAAACCTACTGAAAACATTATATCATGAATGATAAACATGTATAACTTAAAATATGAGGAACAATGGGAGACTCTCCATATAACCGATTTTAGCACAATTGAGCTTACGTGGTCCCAACTATTAAACTCAAAAGGGTAGAGAAGTCCAAAGCTTGCCAGGGCTAGGGACGAAACCATTATACCGATATCAAGCTGAAGGCCCCTTTGGGGCAGGCGAAAGCTCACAAGCGAGGTCCAAAAAGTATACATATATAACATATGTTGGCGCGTAATTCCGAGGCATAGGGTTGATTGACCCTTAGCCTACTCGGTGCTATACACTACTCCCAAAAATATGCATATGCTCTCCATCGTTTTTCAATGAAGTTGACCATCATTTTTTAACGAAGTAGACCATCGTCTAGTGATGAAGCTGAATAATAATATACATGCATAATCGAAAATCATAACATGAGGAGCCTTGGCTCAAACCATACCATGAGCTGAAAATACTGAGAATCTTGACTCTAAAACCATGTGGTAAGCTAATTAATGAAATCATAAAAACATACTTGAACTTGTGGGCTTGTTCAATACTTTAAGAAGCTTAAGAAAATCTAATCTAAGCATGTTTGAAGAGAGTAAGGGTTTAGGCTAGGTTAATCCCTTTAATCTGACCTTATGGAAGCCCAAAACGACGTCATTTAGGAGTTAGAAGCATAGGAGTTTACCAAAATGCCCCAAAACTATCGAACTAAAACCTATAACTGGCAGTTAGTACGACTAACAGTACGGGTCGTAGGTTGATTGTACGACTCATACTGAGAGTTGTACAATGTATGTTGCAGCTTTACTAAATTGCTCATAACTTTTTACTCCAAACTCTGATTGGTGCAAAGTTGAATGTGTTAGAAAGAAGACTCAAAGGGATTCAATTTGAAGTGTTAAATCACCCAAAACCATTTTGTAGCATAGGAGCTATGATCGGTTGAAGTTGACCCTTATACGAACTAATACTAAAAACCCAATCGGTAAGAAGACCCTTAACTCAACTTCATGCTAGAGGTTTCTAATGACCTTAATTTGCATCAAATGCACTTATTTCAATTTGAAATTAATCTTAACACCTTTTTTCCATAAATTCATTAGTTTTGGGTTTATCCACATACCTAGAAGGGTTCATAACTTAGCCTGAAAGTACGAGGTATTATAATATATCAACTAATGTCTGAACCGATGATCCGCACCATCATATTTCGACTCGTACCATGAGTCGTACCACCAACCTACGACTCATGGTTTCCTCAAGAGACTAATGAATTCATTTTTCCCAACTCTCTGAATATTTCCATGACTCGTACCGTGACTCGTAACTCCATACTATGAGTCGTACTATTATCCGTGCAATCATTCACCTGATAAATCCAAAGACTTGCGATGAATGCTGGACACGGGTCATACCCACATGCTACGACTCGTAGTGGGGATTCTTGGTTGGGAAACAATTTATCTGATTTGAACCATGGGTCTTCTTACGACCTGTACTACCAACCTACGACTCATAGGTTGAGTTGTACTGAAATAATTTTTTTTCCAAATTTTCCTACTGATCACACTTCAAATCTCAGGTCTAGTCTTAGGAACATTCGGGGTATTATAATATCTCCCCTTTGGGAACATTCATCCTTGAATGTGGGTTAAACATACTTGAAGGATGGAAAAAGAAACTCCAATCCCACATACCGAACATTTGAAACTGAAAGCTGACGGAGTGCGTGACCCGAACTTATACACATGGCTGAACTGATTTCATGAATAATACATACATGTTAAACATGAAAGGAACTGAGAGACATGAACTAGACATGAAACTGAATAGAGTATTAAGGAGGAAATTAATACCTTAAGCTGGAACTAAGCCGAAAGGGAAAAGATACAGGTTCTTAGCTATTATATTTGCTTCGGCCTCCCACCTAGCTCCCTCAATAAGATGATTTCTCCACAAAACCTTCATCGAAGCTACTTCCTTATTTCTCAACTTAAGAACTTGATGATCAAAGACCTCGACTGGTACTTCCTCATAAGTAAGGTTGTTCTTCACCCCCAATGCCCTCTACCGGAACCACTAAAGATGGATCTTCGATGCATTTCTTCAACAAGGACACATGAAACACCGAATGCACCGTAGCTAACTCCGTTGGTTGCTCCAACTTATAGGTCACCTTGCCAACACGTCTCACAACCTTATATGGACCAACATACTGGGGACTAAGCTTCCCCTTCTTTCTGAACCTCAAAGAATCAAGAAATCTCTACTTGCCTCAAAATGAAGCTCAAGCATCAATTACGAATTCGCCTTTTTGTAACCCCTCCGAGTGATCAAAATATGGTCAAATACGTATTCTACATAAGAAAATAAAATCATGGACACCCATATTTATATACATCTATCATGGGCTCAAAAAGTCAATTCAAAAGTCAACCCCGAGCTAGCAAGGGAAAAACAAGAATTTTATTTGAAAATTAGGTTACCCATTATGTAAAGAACTCAAATATGAAATTTCACCCAAAATGGAGCTCAAATCGACTTTGCATTCATCAAAATGCTATTTCTTAACTTTAGACTCAAATCTCAAATTTTCCTCCAATAAATTCACGAATAAAAATGAAAACCAACTGAAGAAATCATGGAGAAATACCAAAATAAGGAATAGATACTTACCCCTTGTTAAATAGAGAAGAACGCCGCAAAAAATCACTCAATTCTAAACTCTAGAACTCCAATATACTCAAAATACCAAATAAACACGGTCTGCGCAAAAATACACTATTTAGGCACTTATATAGGGTTGTATAAGCAACTTTAATTTTTAATTAAAATGGCCATAACTTCATCATACAAACTCAAAATGCAACGATTCTTTTTCCTATGATTCCTAAATAATGATACGGACCTAGTCGTCCAAGAAGATGAATTGCCTATGGAAGGTGTAGCTCATAACAAAGCATTGCATGTAACGGTGCAGAACACAAACAAATTCATCACCAAGGTGTTGATTGACTCGGGTTCTGGTTTAAACATTTTCCCTTTGAATACTTTGACCCGGCTGGAAGTTGATATCACCTTAATCAAGTTATGGAAGATGAACGTCAAAGCTTTTGATAGTTCACAAAGGGACACCGTGGGAGAAATTGATCTAGATGTACTGGTTGGCCCTGCCATATTCACCATTACATTCCAAGTCATAGACATCCCAGCTTCCTATAATCTATTACTGGGGCGTCTATGGATACATGCCACTGGGGCTGTACCTTCAACTCTGCATCAATGCTTGAAATTTGAGTGAGATCACCAAGAGTTCTTGGTCCACGGGGATGAAAGTCATCCAATCTATGCTACTCCTGTTATCCCCTTCATTGAAGGTAAAGAAGGTTTGGATGGGGAGAGTTTCCAAACCCTAGAACTTGTTGGTGTCATCGAGGAAGGAAGATGGTGGAACGACAAAATTATGAGTATGCTGCTATGGTTAGGTTCTGAGCCAGGCAGAGGCTTTGGGGTCAGATTGTAAGGGATGGCGGAGCCTCTGCATGTGGAGACATACAAAACTACTTTTGGATTGGGGTACCAACCCACTGTCGAGGAGCTAAACGATTGGATGTATCCTTTGGGGAGTAGAAGTTTCTTTTTGCCAAACCCACTGCCTTCGCTTCAGCAAACTTTCGTGTCTGACGGTTTTCTTGATATCAAGCGGGACGAGGAAGACGTTGTGCTGCTCAATTTGAGGAATATATTCTTGAAGGAGCCGAGTGAGAGCAGTTTCCATGCCATTATTAATAAGGAGGAAGGAGGGGCCCCACCACAGGAAACTGGAGCTCAAACAGGAGTCGCCAACTGGACAACCACTCCATCCAGAGCTCATCGGGCATCTGGGTAAACTAAGAGGATCAGTTTCTTATTGTTTTAAAATAAAATGTTTGTTTTCGAAGTCGTTAAATTTCTTTTGAATATTATGTCAGAATTTTGAGCAAGTTTTTCAATTAATAAAGTTATTTTCCTTTCATATATTTGATTCTGTTTTATTTATATTTTTAGCATTTCTAGTATTGAATGCGTTGAATCTAAATCCATGGATTGTAATGAAACTAGATGACATGACCTAGGCAACTCATTAGAAGTCGAAGAGGATGAGGTACCGGCTGAAATTGTCAGGGAAGTAGAAGAGTTTGAAGACAAGACCAAAGAAAATCTAGCAAAGACCGATGTGTTAACCCTGGAAGATGCAGAAACGCCTAAAGAGACCCAAGTCAGCACTCATTTACCGAAAGATGAGATTGGGGAGTACATAGAGTTTTTGAAAGAATATAAGGAAGTCTTCGCCTTGTCCTATGCCGATATGACCGGACTCAGCTATTCCATAGTAGCGCATGGGTTGCCTACTGATCCAGCATATCCTCCCATCGAGAAAAAGCTAAGGAAGTACAAGCCTGACATGAGTCTAAAAATCAAAGAGGAAGTGGCTAAGAAGATCGACGCTGGAATCCTTAAAGTAGTGGAGTATCCTACATGGCTGGCCAATATCGTGCCAGTACCGAAGAAGGATGGAAAGGTCATAGTTTGCATGGATTACAGGGACCTCAACAAGGCCAGCCCTAAAGATGATTTTCCATTGCCAAACATCTACATCCTTATTTATAACCGTGCCAAGCATGAGACGTAGTCGTTCGTGGATTATTTCGCCGGCTATCATCATATCAGAATGCATGATGAGGATGCTGAGAAAATGGTTTTCCTTTACCATGGGGCGTATATTGCTATAAGGTGATGCCATTATGCTTGAAAAATGCTGGAGCCACCTACATGAGGGTCATGACCACTAGCTTCCACGACATGATCCATAAGGAGATTGGGGTTTATGTGGATGATGTCATCATCAAGTCAAAGAAAATCTCAGAACATTTGGCCTACCTCCAAAAGTTTTTCAACAGGTTGTGGAAATATAATCTGAAGCTAAATCCGACAAAGTGTGCATTTAGTGTTCCAGCGGGAAAATTGTTGGGATTTATTGTCAGCCGTCGGGGTATCGAGCTAGATCCAACTAAGATTAAAGCCATCCAAGAGCTACCTCTTCCAAGGAGTAAGAAAGAGGTCATGAGCTTTTTGGTACGACTCAACTACATCAGTCGTTTCATTTCTCAATCAACGGTTATTTGAGAGCCTATCTTCAAATTGCTAAAAAAAGATGCTGCTACAAAGTAGACTCCTGAATGTCAACAAGCTTTCGATAGAATCAAGGATTTTCTATCAAAGTCTCCGGTTTTAGTTCCACCAGAACAAGGAAGACCTTTGCTTTTGTATCTGTCTGTGCTAGAAAATGCCTTTAGTTGTGTTTTGGGGCAACATGACGAGACAGGGAGGAAGGAGCAAGCAATATACTATTTGAGTAAGAAGTTCACACCGTATGAAGCTAGATATACATTGCTTGAGAGGACATGCTGTGCTTTGACTTAGGTTGCTCAAAAATTGAGGCACTATTTGTCTGCTTACACAACTTACCTGATCTCCAGAATGGATCCGCTGAAGTACATCTTCCAAAAACCCATGCCGACAGGGAAGTTGGCTAAATGGCAGATATTGTTGAGTGAGTTTGAAATTGTCTATGTCACTCAGAAAGTAGTAAAAGGACAGGCCCTTGCAGATCATCTGGCGGAAAACCCTGTAGACAATGAGTATGAACTGTTGAATACATACTTTCCCGACAAGGAGGTAGCATTCATAGGAGAAGATATTGCCGAGGAATATGATGGGTGGAGATTTTTCTTCGATGGAGCGACCAATTTCAAAGGAGTAGGCATTGGAGTTGTGTTGGTATCAGAGACTGGAAAACATTACCCTGTATCAGCTAAGCTCCAATTCCCTTATACTAATAACATGGCCAAGTATGAAGCTTGCATCTTAGGTATTCGACTAGCAGTCGACATGAATGTGCAGTCGTTACTAGTAATTGGAGACTCAGATTTTCTGATGCATCAAGTCAGGGGAGAATGGGCCACGAAGAACACGAAGATCTTGCCCTATCTGTATTGCATGCAAGAATTTTGTAAGAGGTTTGTCAAAATTGAGTTCCGGCATGTTCCCCGAGTACAGAATGAATTTGCATATGCTTTGGCTACATTGTCTTCGATGATCCAGCACCCTGATAAGAACTACATTGATCCCATTCCCATTCACATACATAAGCAACCTGCTTATTTTTTTCATGTTGAGGAACAACCAGACGATGAACCGTGGTATGCCGACATCAAAGGTTATCTGAAGAATCAAAGTTATCCTAAGCATGCTACAAGTGTCCAAAAACGCACGGTTTGAAGGCTAGTCAACCGGTTTTTCCTAAACGGAGAAATGCTTTATAGAAGGACCCCGGAATTGGGATTTTTAAGATGTGTGGATGCTAAGGAGGCAACAAATTTGATTTAGGAAGTCCACGCTGGAACTTGTGGACCTCACATGAACGGTTTCGTGTTGGCGAAAAAGATTTTGAGAGCCGGTTACTTCTGGCTGACTATGGAAACAGATTGTATCAAGTACGTGCAAAGGTGTCATCGATGTCAAACCCATGAAGATGTGATTCGAGCTCCTCCCAATGTTCTTCATGCCACGAGCTCACCTTGGTCGATCGCAGCTTGCGGAATAGATGTAATTGGTCCCATCGAGCCTGCAGCATCTAATGGGCATAGATTCATCTTGGTTGCAATCAACTATTTCACCAAATAGGTTGAAGCTACTTCTCACAAGTCTTTCACCAAGAAGGTAGTGACAGATTTTGTTTGCGGCCATCTTATTTGCCAATTTAGGGTGCCCGAGTCTATCATTACCAACAATGGTGCTAATCTGAATAGTGACTTGATGAGAACGACATGTGAAAGTTTCAAAATCAAGCACCACAATTCTACTGCATATAGGCCACAGATGAATGGAGTCATAGAGGCTGCAAACAAGAACATCAAGAGGATTTTATGCAAGATGATCGATAACTACAGACACCGGAATGAGAAGCTGCCCTTTGCTTTATTGGGATATCGTACCACACTCTGAACGTCTACTAGAGATATGCCTTATATGATGGTGTATGGTAATGAGGCACTGATACCAGCTAAGGTAGAAATTCCTTCCTTAAGGATCATTCAAGAAGCAAAACTAACTTATGCAGAATGGGTGCGAAGTAGATTTGAGAAATTGGCACTTATTGATGAAAGAAGGATAAATGCAGTCTGTCATGGTCAACTTTATCAGAACAGGATGACTAAGGCCTTTAACAAGAAAGTTCGACCAAGACTCTTCATGCCTGGGCAGTTGGTTTTGAAGCGTATTTTTCCACACTGAGATGAGGCTAAAGGCAAGTTCTTGCCTAACTAGCAAGGTCCTTACATGGTCCACAGAGTGCTGACAGGAGGAGCACTTATCTTAGCAGAGATGGATGGTGAAATCTGGCCCAAGCCTATCAACTCAGATTTTGTTAAGAGATACTATATTTAGAATTGGAGTTTGCTCTTTGCTTTGCCTTGTAACCTGAACTATGTTGGACCTGATTCCCGTTTAAGAGGGATACGTAGGCATCCCTGTGGGACTCGGTCTATATCTTAATGAAATCTTCTTCTTCCCTTTTGCTGAAAGGATCTCGACATTTCAACCAAGTTTCTATGATAATATGGTTAATGAGTCATAAACTGGGGCAGAATTTTTGAGGGGACCTCAAAAGTTCGCAACTCCATGTCATTTACAAAAGAAATCTACGTCATGTTCTACACTGGGGAAGAAATTTTGAGAAGGATCTCAAAATTTCATCAAGACAAGGGTTTGATTTTCAAAAGCACGTCGTATGGTTTTAAAATATATCATGGCCCATGATTCAACTCTATTTTTTCCTACATACTTCAGACTTACTTTTACGTTTCCTTTTACTAAATTATTTTAAAAGTACACCTTTGTATTTAAACTTTGTGCCCGAGCATATACCTGGACGGAGTTCAACAACAGGTGGCTAGCAGAAATGAGGGAATTACAGGATGGATGTACAGATCAACCTCCCCTTTACAGACTAATAATTTTTCTTTGAGTGTAGAAATAACGAAATGAAAAAGGTAGCAATGGAGGACATCTCATCGCAAAAGTGACGTAAAGCTAAGTCATTCTACCATTTATGCCCTAATTTATATCTTTCTATTCCCTTATTCGAGCCCGTATTGCATTTCTGAGTCTGTATTTGCATTTTAAGCTTTTATATGCATTCCTCAAGCCCGAGATATACATGATATATGCATTTGAGCCCGTATTTGCATTTTCGAGTCCCGTAATATACATGATATATACTTTCGAGCCCGTATTGCATTTTTGAGCCCGTATTTGCATATTGAGCCTATCATATGAATTTGAGCCTGTATTTGCATATTCGATATACATCTGAGCCCGTATTTTCATTTTAAGCCTTTATATGCATTTTTTGAGCCCGTGATATACATGATATATGCATTTGAGCCCGTATTTGCATTTTGATATACATATGAGCCCGCATTTGCATGTTAAGCCTGTATTTGCATATTGAGCCCGTGGTATACATGATATATGTATTTGAGCCCGTATTTGCATTTCTTATATACATTTGAGCCCGTATTTGCATGTTGAGCCCTTGATATACATGATATATGCATTCGAGTCCGTATTTGCGTTTTAATATACATTTGAGCCATCACTTGCATTTCGAGTACGTTTTATGCTTTTGAGCCCGTTATTGCATTTTGATCCCTATGATTTATCTGCACTGAGCCCGAATTAACCAGAGCTTTCAGTTGAGTTGTTTAGGCCCTCAAATGATTTACTTTCTTTAAATTACCCTTTTTCTACTCATCCGAAGGAATCATGGTCTAAAGGCATTATTTCATGGCCTGCAGACATCATGTCTTGGCCTAAAGATTTACTTTCCGCTTATCATCCTCCTAAGGCGTCATAGTCTAAACGCGTCATTTTCATGGCCTACGGACATCGTGTCATAGCCTAAGGATTTACTTTTCTGCTTATCATGTTCCTAAGGCGTCATAGTCTAAAGACGTCATTTTTCATGGCCTACGGACATCATTTCATGGCATAAGAAATTTATTTTGCGAATCATGGCCCAAGACATCATGGCTTAGAGACGTCATCCTTTTGTCTCGAAGCAAACTCTCATCATCTAAAGGGAACTTGCATCATGTTTAATTTTTGTATCGATTTATTTTATGAAGTATTTGATGCCTATGCTTTAATTGTTTTCTTACAAGAATATCAAGAAAGAACAAGCTACAAATGATAACGCCTTTCCTACTATCTTCTTGACTTATCCCTAATTTTCGAACCTTATTTTCACATGTTTATTTCGCAATGCATTCTAAATATTGTTGATTCGTGCTACCCTCATCCTTATCCAAGCCTCGTGTTGTCAATTTCTTTTTAGGTATTTCGTTCGTCCCTAAATCTAGAACTACACGCGACCTGATTCTCGTAAACCTGAGATATGTATGCGACTCGATACTGAAGTCTCGGCCACAACATTTCACAACTCCTAGTCTCTTTTCTTTTAGCCCCATCGAGATCATTCCTTGCTCGAACAAAATTGGCCACTAGGTCAACGTTCTTTGCTCACCAATTCATCCTTCATTCCCAAGCAAAGAAGGGGCAGTTGTTAATACCAAATTTTGACCTCTCTTTGCCCAGCATATGCTTCTGATATAAGTATATTTTATTTACCTTTTTACACATTTGTTCGGCTTGCATTCATATTTTTAAAAATAATTAATTATCATAATTCTTGCAAAATTATTTTAAATTACATATATATGTGTATGTACACACACACACACACACACACACACACACATATATATATTGCATTAATTTTAATTTATTAATTTTTCTTTTCTCTGATATTAAATAATTATGTCGTATATAGTATATTTCGTGTTAATATATGCCTTTATTTTAAAAGAAATAATTTTACTTAATTTTTATAAATTATTTATATGGTAATATTTACATAATTTTAACTTGGTTTTTTAAATTATTTGCGTGATAACATTACCTAAATTTATAAATTATTTATGTTGATAATAAATTTTATATAATTTTTTGATAAATTAATTATATTTTCTAGGCATTGAATTATTTACAAAATATAATATTTTATTAATTATATAATATTTACATGAGTCTACTCAAATTTTTAACTTATTTATATTGATAATAATATTTATATGACTTTTTCATAACTTAGACTATTATATTATTTATTTTGTTAAATTATTTACAAGTGTAGTAGTATTTTGGTAAGTATATAGCAGCTATTTTAAAATTTATTTAAAATTTAGCCACTTTCTATTCAACTTATACCAATCCATACCAATTCTAGCCTATTTTTACCAAATCTGCCACTTTTTAAAGCCCAATTCAATTTCAATTAAGTCCTACCCAGCTACTCAACTCGCAACCCGCATTCGTGACCCAGAACCTAAGATTAAATCCTAGCCATTCATTTAATCTAATCCTTCAGACTAAATTAAATCCTATCTTATTCCCATATTTATCTTCCACTTCTCCTAAACCCTAAAGAAACCCTCATTTTTTTCCTCTCAGCCGCACCCCCCCTTTCTCTCCTCTCGTCCCACCAAATAGTCACCCCTCAGCCTTACTTTTTCGACCAGAAACTCTGGCCTCTTCGGCCCTCACACCATTAGTCGCGCCTTGCACCATCATCCATCTCCAGCCGCCACCACCCGGATTTGCCATCCCTCTCACATTTCTCCCTCTTTCTCCTCTCCTTTCCTCTCCAACTGCCTCCCTCCATTATTTCCGGTCATCATTGGCCGGAAAACATCTAGATCCTTCCTCTCCTTTCTCTTCCCCTTCTCTCCACCCGAAACCCCAACGAGAACCAGCCGCCAAACCTCTCTCCTCCCTCTAGAAACCAGTCTCTGCACCACCGTCATCTTTTCTCTCCTCGCCAACCCATGCACTGAGTCAAGGACAAACTCCCCGTTGTGGTCTTCCAATTATTCACCTTATTTACTCATGTGCTTATTTATCTCTTAATATTCCTTCTGCAAGTCTGGACGTGTTGTTTTCCTCCTTATAATTTAAGATGCAAGTTTGAATATGGTTGTTATTTCTTGGTTATTCCCTGTGTTATTGCATGTGATAAATTTAATTTTTACATTCTATCTATATCCCTGAAATATTTAAGCCAGATCTATCTCCTCCGCTTGTGTACATAAATGTACATGAAATTCTAAAGTGATATGCATGTGATTTGTATATTGTACCCTCACATAATTACTGTCATGTCATTTTAGCTCTTATCACCTCTACATGTAGCGCCATATAGCAGTGGCTCTAAGTCTCTATAAACTCTGGCAATTTTGAACTTGATATTCAAATTGTTTGATGAAGTTTGTAACTATCTCGTCGATATGGTTTCAATCCTGTGGATCAATTTTTCCTGTAGTATAACTGTTTAGCCTTGATTATCAAATCACTTCATGATAGACATGTTTCACCATTATAACTTTTTGTTACCGAATAAATATTAGTATGAAATATGTGATTTGTTTATTTAAAGTAGGATTTGAATCGAATACGTGTTTCTCTTACGATTAATTTTTTTCCTTAATTTGGAATAGATGTACCATTTATTTGCCCATGGGATGTTTTGATTACACTCGTTTCATTTGTATAAGTTGGTAAGAAATGTTTTGGTTGACTCTATAATCTTAATACTAGTGCTAGAACATATATGGTAATTCAAGATTTAGTTTAGGACAAATTTTTATTTTATTTAGTTTATTTCCCTCTAATTGGTCTATGATTATTAAAAAAAAATTCATCCCCATAATCAAAGGAATCCTTTAAATATTTAATTTCTGCAATTATATATCTTTTATGGAAACATAATATTTTATTCATTTATTGGTTTCCTTAAACGTAATTATTAATAACTTATTTAGAGTTTCTCTCCATATGACCTGCCTTATTTAAAGAAAAAATTTTAATAACTAAGTTTGTTTATACTCAGAATTTGTTAATTATGGTAAATGAAGATTTATTGATTGGGTCTTTACTTCTGATTTTCTTTAATTAAGGAAAAATAATTTTTGACTTATTCTTACAATTGTTTTTACTCCTCCCATAATTAATTTAGTGTAAATCTTGATTTGATTTGCTCTTTATGTGTTTTGTTAACTATGGAAAATTATTTATTTATTTATAGTGATATTCTATATGATTTTTCAGCATTGTTAATTAAAAAAAATCCCTTTGTTTGATTTCATTCTTTTATTTTCTTTCCTTCTAAGTCTTTAATGAATTAATTATTTTCTTTTTCATGCAACCCCTCATGATTTGCTATAAAAGCAGCCAATCACTATTTGTTTACTCATTCGAACACGGTGATAGAAAAAAAGTTACTTTACTTTTACTGTTTCATCCCTTCTGAGTTCTTAATTCTTCTTCCCTGCCTCAACATGAGCACTGCTCGGGATCGACGAGATCCTTGTAATCTTGACGTGTTGAGTTCAGGTTCCAATTATTGGAAAGCATTTTTGAAACCGATGATTGTTGCGTTATTTCTTTTACTCATTAACCGGTTAGTTCACTTCTCTATTTTAATCTCGATTCTGTATTGTTGGGATGAGGAAGCACCACAACTAAAGTTTGATATGGTAATAAATAATGAAAATACGTTGGACACAATATTTTACGTGGAAAACCCTCAAATAAATA
>JACEIK010004052.1:29742-59071 GCA_018107945.1 Datura stramonium
ACTATTTTCAGTTTTGTGTACAGCATGGGTAGGTCGGGGCCCTGTCCCATGCATTTCAGTTTGTTTACTCTGTAGAGGCTGATGTGGACTAGTTTGTATAGTAGTGTGGGTTCTGTAGTCATATTGGTTTTTCATTGCTTTTTTTAGCTTTATTGTAGCCTTGTCGTCTTTCCAGGTTGGACATTTATAATTTTCAAGGCATTATTAGCCCAGTATTTATCTTGGTTGGTTGTGACAGGTGGCTTGGTCAGCCTTCGTGTTACATTTATAGATGCTATATAGCCGGCTTCTTGATTGACCATGAATCGAGTGCCAGTTGCGCCCTACCCTAGTTCGGGGGCGTGACACCATACCTAAAAATTATGTTTGACTTGATAAAATCAACAACATTTTCCTTCTTCACTTCTCCCAATGGCATAGCTTCAGCCCATCTCGAGAAATAGTAAGTAGCAGCCAAGATGTACATTTGCCCCTTTGATGACTTTGGAAGAGGTCCAACAACATCAAGTCCCCATGCGTTGAAAGGCCAGGAAGCAATAGTTTGATGAAAAGGCTCTGGAGGTTGATGGATATAATTAACATGGAATTGAAACGCTTGACACCTTTTGGCATGCTCTAGACAATCCATCACCATTGTTGGCCAATAGTATCCCATCATCTTGATGCAGAAATGAAGTTTAGGTCTTGATTGGTGTGCTCCACAAGTACCAGAATGTGCCTCCTCCATCATTTGTTGAGCTTCTTCTTTGTTAAAACACCACAGGAATAGTCCTTCATAAGAATGAAGAAATAGTATGCCCTCACGAAAGAAAAATCATCATGCCCTTCTCTTGATGTCAATTATTTTTCGTGGATCCTCAGGAAGCCTTCCATGTTCGAGATATTCAATCAGTGGTTGCCTCTAATATTCTTCTTCAACCACTCGAACGGATGTATGGTGGCTTTCATTGATTTGAAGATCAAGACAACTAGTAATAACCCATCGATGATATATGCACACCTTTGTTGACTCATTCTCTTTGAGTGTTGTTGTTGTTGCTAAGTTAGCCAAAGAATCCATCATGTGATTTTCTTCTATTGGGATGTGGTTTAAGAATACTTGGTTAAACCTTTTAAGCAAGAAAGTAGCATATTGGTGATATGGAAAAAGATCTTCCTTCTTTACATCGTAACTTCCCAAAAGTTTATTGATGATAAACTTAGAATCACCATAGATATCCAATTGCGGAACCTTCATATCTGATGTCATTTCAAGTCCCACAATCAAAGCTTGGTACTCTACGGCATTGTTGGAACATGTTTCACCCAAAATAAATGAAAATGGAAAGATTAGTCTTTCTAGGGATATCAACACGACTCCTGGCCCTGCACCATTTCGACGTGCAGATCCATCAAAGAACATCGTCCATGCTGATAGTTCTTTAATAAACAACGCATCTTCATCAGGAAGCTCATTTGAAATCTTTCATTCTGCTGGTAGAGTATGATAGGCAAGGAAACTGGAAAGTGCTTGCCCCTTCACAGCCTTTTGAGGCGTGTATACGATCTCATATTAGTTAAACAATATAGACCATCTTGCTAGACGCCTTGAGAGAACTAGTTGAGTCATTACGAACTTCAGGGGATCAGCTCAGGAAATTAACTTGATGGTGTATGCTTCAAAATAATGCCTTAGTTTCTTTATCGCATAAAGCAATGCTAAGCACATCTTCTCAATGGGCGTATAATTCAACTCAGCTCCTATCAAGGTTTGACTTAGATAGTATAGTGCTTGTTCCTTCTTAGCTTCACTCTCTTGAGCAAGAAGTGCTCCAAGTGATCGCTCTTGTGATGCAATGTAGAATAATAATGGATTCCCAGGAGTTGGTGCCCCTAATACAGGTGAATTCAACAAGTATATTTTGATGCTTTCAAAAGCATTTCGACATGATTGGTCCTAGTAGAAAGGGGTATCTTTCTTCATTAGATAGTTGAAGGGTTGACATCGTCCATCCAAGTTAGAGATGAACCTTTGAATGAATGCCAAATTTCCTTGTAGACTGCGGAGGTCTCTCAAGTTCTTTGGATCAGGCATTTTTTAAATGGCATCGATCTTTGCAGGATCAACTTCAATTCCACAGTGACGCACAATAAAGTCAAGAAACTTTCCTGAGGTAACTCCAAATGCACATTTGAGTGGATTCATCTCAAGTTAAATTTCCTTAACCACTCAAAAATAATTTTAAGGTCTTAAAAATGGTTGTCCCTATGCTTTGTCTTAACCATCAAGTCATCGATGTAACATTCTACCCTCTTATGAAGCATGTCATCAAAAAAATTTTGCACTGCACGTTGGTAGGTGGCACCAGCGTTCTTTAGACCAAAAGGCATTACCTTGCAACAATAAATTCTTTTTGGAGTTTGGAAGGTAGTGCATTCTTCATCTTTTAGAGATATTCTAATTTGATTATATCCAAAAGATCCATCCATAAATGACATAGCTTCAAGCCAGTTTTAGCATCAACCATGAGCTCAATGATTGGAAGCGGGAAGTCATCTTTTGGACATGCCTTTTTCAGATCTCAAAAATCAATGCAGACACATATTTGACCATTTTTCTTCTTAACAGGTACAATGTTCGAGATCCATGATGGGTACTTTACCTCTTGAATAAATCCAGCTTCTATTAGCTTGTTGATCTCTGCTTCAATTTATATTACCAACGCAAGGAGAAACACTCATTGTGATTGCTTTTTGAACGTACTCCTCTTTTGATCCCTAAATGAAGAATAACTATACTAGGACTGAGGCTTGATATTTCTTTGTACGACCAAGAGAAGACATCTTTGTACTCGACCAATAACTTGAAGTATTCCCTCTCTTCTTGCGGTGTAAGAAGTGCACTAATGAAGGTTGGGCGTGGATCTTCCAGAGTGCCCAGATTTAGTTCCTTGAGTTCATCTATGGTTGATTGTATGTCATCTTGTAGTTGAGAGGGAGCCTCTTGAACATCATCATCCATATCATCGAGGCATAGACTATCTTCCACTGTTATGTGATAGGAGGTCTGCACAATGTTTGAATCTTACCTTTGATTTCCTTCGAAGACTTTGATGGCTTTTTCTTGCTCCTCTTTTACTTCTCTATAAGTCTGGTTAGTGAAAATGATGGTACTTCTTTTCACCTTCAATGAACCCTTTGTGGTGACTGATAATACAACCTTTCTCTTCATACGTGATGTGAAAGAACTCTGAATATCCTTGACATCAACTCCTTCATAAAAATCTTTCTTTTCATGCTCCAACAATCTCTTTCCCGATAATGACTTCCTTGTGGTCCCCAAGTGATGAAAGACGGAGGTCTTTAAGGTGGTAACAACTCCTTCCATCTTCTCAAAGGCTTCACTTTCGTCCTTGCAGCCAAGTCTTTCAAATACGGAAACACGAGGTGTTAATCTTCCTATGCATTCAAACACCGAAGTTCGTATTATATTTTCTTTTCCTCGGCTTCCTTTATCTTTTCAATCAAGGTATAGTGTGATGAAGCCATTTCCTTACCCTTTCTCCATGAAATTCGAAGAGGCTCCACCAAGGTGAACCCTAACCCAAAATTAGGAATGGCAACATAATAACCCTTGCTTCCTTAACCTCATTTGGGACTCTGTAAGTCCATGTATCTTTTCACCAATAACTTCATCCTTGAGCTCTCCTAGCTTTGTTGGATTGGAGAAGTCATAACTTGACTTCTCAAGAAGTGTGAAGGCCTTTTGATCAATGTGAAATTTTATCTTATCAACTTGGATATCGCCTTTAGTAGATTCTAAAGTGATAGACGGAACTTGTGCAATTGGGACAATCATCTTCTCATTCAAATCTTGGAATGCTTTGTGGCTCATTTAATTCCTCGAAGGGTGAACTTGTTGATTGCATGCCCCTATAGCAAGGGTTGTCCATCTCTTCGATGACTACATGGAATGTAGCAAAAAATTGGATGCCCTTTATTTATCTTTGTCTGCATGTCTCCTTTGGATGATGAAAGCTTAATGGAGGTATTTTTACTTATCTCCTTACACATCTTAATAGCAGCCCGTTGAACTTCATTTTCTTTTTATGAATCATCCTCAGTTAGGTTGGCTGGTGTTGATTTCTCTATGTCTAATTTACAAGAATCCAAGTAGAATTTCGCATCTGCAAAGTATGACTTTGTCTCAGTGAAAGGATTGATATCCACGTCAATTTTGATTACTTCACCATCTTTCATATACTTCAGGCATTGATGCAAACTAGATAGCACCACTCCATTTAAATGAATCTAAGGGCGTCTAAGAAGCAAGTTGTATGATGTTTTTATATCTATGAAATGAATCAAAGTGTTTGATTTCATGTTGCCGATGGACAATCCTACATGAATCTTTCCCATAGCTTGTTGTCCTCCTTTATTAAAACCTTGAATTGTTATGTTACTTTTGGATAATTCATCACTTGAGATTCCGAGCCTTTTAAGCACCATCTTTGGCACAATATTGACTATTGAACCATCATCGATCAATATGCGATTGAGGTACTGTTCCCGAATATCTCCTACAACAAACAAAGGTCTGTTATGCAGCTTCGACCCTAATAATAATTCATCATCTGTGAAGGAAATTTCGTGGCGCGACTTCTCCAATAACATGATGTTCTTGTTCTATTGTTGGACCAAACTCGTCTTTGCTTTCCTTTATTTCCTCTGTGTGGGAAATTGTAATACCCCAAAAGCCCTAAGATCACACCCGAGGATTGTAATGGAGAAAATAGAATTTTCTACACCAAGTTACATGACAAGTTGTCCAGTGACTCGTGGGGTTCACCACGCGTCATTGAGTGACTCATGGGGAGGAGGTTGTACTTGGTTGAATTTCAAGATTTGAGGCTGACAACAGGGGGACCATGAGTCGTGGTCACCACCACGAGCAATCAGGTGATCTGTGATCAAGTGTTGAATGAAGGATGAAGAATTTGGGCAGTGCACCTAACGACCAGTCACCACGAGTCGTCGAGCACACCATGAGTTGTGGTGTCCCTCGTGGTGACCAGTGTGGACAAGTTCCAGTGCCGACAACAAGAAGCTGACCACAAGTCGAGGTCTAGGGCACGAGTCGTCCAGTCCCTCATTGGGACTGGCAGTGAGTATTTTCCTACGAATTTATTAAGGGCTTTTTCTTAATTCCTAAGTTCATAAGGCTTAAACTACGTCGTTTTAAGCTCATAATGGTGTGTTTTAAGAGGGGTAAGTTCATTCTAAGCCTATTCACTTTCATGCATGCAAGTCTAGAAGCTCCTAAGGGTGATCAAGCCTAGATTCCTCAAGTTCTTCCCCTAAATTTCCATTGGGCAATCAAGGGAGTTGTGAAATTAGATTTCTACAGGTATGTAGGGTTATGAATGGGTGTATTCATCCACACTCATTCCCAATCCCTCCTAAATTCATGAAATTCTAGTTGATGATTCTATGGGGTTTTAATCCAACAAGTGAATTTCCTAAGTATCAATCATGGTTATGATCTAAGCATGTTTCTAATGTTGAATTATGATTAATGGGCATGTTTTACAATGTTTTCAATTATAAATTATGCTTTCGAGTTTTATAAAATATGATGTCCATCCATGAAAGTTCATGAAAGTTGAGATCTACGATATATGTATTCAAGCATTATGAGATGTATAAGAAAGTATAATTTCGCATTACCCATGTCTATGTTCATGTTATCGAATGATCAAGCATATGTCAAGCATGTTTAAGTATTGGGAAAGCACATATGATCAAGTATGTTTCATGATTTATCTAAACTTCATGCATTAGCTTATCACATGGATTTTGGAGTCTACGCTCCCACTATTTTCAAGTTGTGATATGGTTTGAGCCCAAGGCTTCTCATGTTATGCATGTATGTTATGAGTCAGCTTCATCACTAGACGATGGTTCAGCTTCATTGAAAAATAATGAGAGCGTATGCATGTTAATGGGAGTAGTGTCTAGCACCGACTAGGCTAAGGGTCAGTCAACTCTATGCCTCAGAACTACGTGCTAACATAGGTATGTTCAAATTATTTGGGACCTCCCTTGTGAGCTTCCCTTGCCCCAAGGAGGCCTTCAGGTTGATATCAATATCATGGTAGCGTCCTTAGCCCTGGAAAAGCTTTGGACGGCTCTGCCCACTTAAGTGTGATAGTCGGGACCACATAAGCTCTATCATGGTAATGTCGATTATATGACGAGTCTCCCATTGTTCCTTATGATTATAGTTATGCATGTCCATCAGTCATGTTATTATGTTTTCTATAGGTTTGATCCAATGTTCAGTTTTACTTATGAATATCAGTTTTCAGCTTTGGGTCATTCGATTCGGTTATGATATTCAGTCATGTTTAGATCATGTTTTCATAAAATAGCATACAGGCCCTACTCTCAGAATCTTATCTTGATTATGTTTTACGAGATGCGTGATTTACGATTATGCTTACTTAGAGATTTTACTTACCTTTCATACTCAGTACATTTCACATACTGACCGCATACTCTATGCTATATCATTTCATGATACAGACCCAGATATTCAGGCTCAGTCCTGTCATTTTCCAAATCTACAGTATTAGCACTTCCCAGCCAAAGTTGGTGAGTCCTCATCTTTCGAGGGACCTTCTTCTCAATTATATTTAGTGTTTTCAATTTCACACTATAGTGAGTTAGTTGGCGTCTTGTCCCATCAACTCGTCAGTAGTAGAGGCTTTTCAAACATTGAATGTACGCAGTTTCAGTTGGGTGTTATGTATTCAAATGTTGTGATATAACCAGATTTCTGTTTTATTATACATGTTAGACTTACGCCTGATTATGTTGAGTTTAGATGTTATGTTCATGCCATGGGTCGACTTGGAGCCTCTTGGGGTTTTTTTCCCGTGTCTCGATCCGAGCCTATGTTCGGGTCGTGAAAAACTTGGTATCATAGCATTAGATTTTGAAGTGTTCTAGGGTGTATGAAAGCCGCATTAAGTAGAGTTTTTTCATGGGTATGAAGCACGCCACATTTATGACGAAGAGGCTACGAGACGTTTTAGGAGATGTTCCCTTCTTTCATGATCTAAGTCGTGCGATGGAATGTCTCTATCCTTCTAACGTGTGTTATATGCATTTGCAGAATCATGCCTCCCCTCGAGTTAACGGAAGAAGGAATGGGAATGGAAACGGCCATGAGAATGGCAATGGGGATGGGCACTAGCAGGCCCCACTAGCCCATGAGGAGCATGTACCCAAGCAAGTTGCCTATGCAGAGTTCACGACAGCTATACAGATGCTAGCTCAGGCCTTGACTACCCAGGTCAACAAACTAGCGGTAGCGCATGTCCCTTAGAATGGAAATGCGGCGTGGCATGAGTCAGAGATTTTCTAAGGATAAACCATCTGGAGTTTCTTAGGGCAAAGGTGGATGAGGATCTACACGAGTTTATTGATGAGGTTCTAAAGATCACCCACATCATAGGGGTGACTAGAGAGGAGTGCGCCGATCTAGCCTCGTATCATTTGAAAGGGGTTGCACACATTTGGTTCAAGTAATGGAAGGATAGTAGGGCAGTTGGAGTAGGCCCTATTGGTTGGGATGAGTTTCATGCTGCATTTCTGGATCGGTGCTTTCCTCGTGAGATGAGGGAGATTAAAGCAGCCGAGTTTGTGAATCTGAAGCAAGGAAGGATGAAAGAAGGGAACATCTCTCGGCTACTTGGACACCAGCTCAGGTGCATACTCAGACATGTCGAATGTCCGTGAGATGATTGTCCGAATGTATACACACCGATTCACTCGGGCTCTCTAATCTGACACCAGCTCAGGTGCATACTTGGACAGGCGAGTGAACTCCAATCTCTCGGCTGTGTAGTTAGCAAGATCAATCCATCTGGGAAAACCAATGCAATCCCAGAAAATCTCAGACATGTCGAACCACTCTCGAATCATGTCTTGATTTGACACTACGGAGGACATCATCCTCAACCCCGTAAGTCGATCAACCCTTGGGCTCAACCCCTCAGCAGAAAACACTCTCGTGCGTTGGGTATCCACAAGCCCCAAGGCCTCAATTAGAACATACAACAATAATCAAAAATATTCACAATCAATTTTCACAAGTACCCTAAACAGCCCCTAATCGACTCACGATGGCGTCAAGCGACACAAACTAATTCTAAGGGTTGCTCGACTCGACAACGTGCCCACTAGCACACGAGTCTAACCCAACCTTGTGACAACATTAACCCACAATACCGAACAAACAGTATCTCAACCAAGGGTACACCTATCACGAATTCAAGGCTTCATGGGACAGCCCACACGCACGATAATAACACTAACACAAGTCTATGAAAATCATGCCGAAAAAGGGAACAATCGGCCTACACATACCTTGGACGTCGTTGAACCCAAGCTAGTAGAACCTCCACTCCCCAAGTACACCAAGATACTGCCTAAAAGCATCAAACAAACCACCAACACACTGCTAGAAGATCCAATAAGAGAAACAACACGAAAGAAAGTTTACCGACTAGTTCTTCATGAATTCAGCAGTAGGAAATGTAAAACAACATTCTACCAAGATCAACAAATCATTAAGAATCCTAAGAATAATAAGAACCAACAAAGAGCAAGAACTTACCAACCAGAAACACGAAGCAGCCACCAAACTGCCGAAAACACAATTCAACGACACGATCTACTTGAAGAATCCAACCCCCCGACACCAAAATCACTTGGACTTATGACTTCTAGCTCCAAAACCAAAAGAAAACCATGGAGAGGACTTGATAGAGGTTTCATACGAAATATGTTGCTGGAAAATAAATTTTCATGACCAACAACTAACCAAAGGGGATTCAATAATCCTCCACTGCCTTAGTTATTTTTGACATGTCTGCTTGCGCAGTCTCACTAAAATGCAAATATCTCTCTACTCTGAAGTCAGATTGTTGAATGGTTTAATGTGTTGGAAATTAGACTCATAGACCTTTAATTTGATAGGTCGTAAACCACATAACCCCTTATATATTTGGATAAAAGACTCTAGACATTTGACCTAAATTTCAAGAAATCTCAAAAAGGAAATTTTCCAATAACTTTTGCCGAATTTCATTTTACAACTTGATCAAAGTCAGATCTTAAATAAGATCATAGAGTGAATCAAATGCCTCATAAAACTTTATTCATTGCCTATTAAGTAATCTTAGTCCTATCTCAATGTACAAATTTATTGCTTAATCTATACGGGGTGTTACAGTTCTGTATGCCCAGCAGATGGAGGCGGTATAGGTGAGTGAGTGGGAGAGAGATTCCAAGAGGGCCAGGACTGATAGCTTCGAATTCTCCCAGCAGAGACCAGATGGGCACCATCAGTAGTCCCTCTAAAGAACTTCAGCCCCAGTGCTGTCGGCTATAAGTGTGCCATCCATATCCAGGTATGATCAGAGGGGATGAGCATCAGGCTCTAGAGGTCAAGGTAGCAGACCCGCAAAGTCTAGCATTCTAGAGTGTAGAAGATGTGATCGAAAACACGTGGGTCAGTGCTTAGCAGGTTCAGGTGCTTGTTTCAGGTGCTGGAAGCCCGAACATATGCTTAGGGATAGCACAGCAGCCAGACAGGGTCATGATTAGGGCATGGGCCCAACCTCCATTTCAGCAGCTCCACCAGCACGCCCAGCTCAGCAAGGGGCATCTACTAGTGCGGGTTGTGGTCAATGCCAAAACAAATTCTATGCCCTAGCATCTCGTTAGGAGCAGGAGGTCTCCCCAGATGTAGTCACTGGTATGTTACGAGTATTCCACCTTGATGTATATGCATTGCTATATCCAGGAGCTACTTTGTCTTTTGTAATGCCCTATATTGCTAGTAGTTTCGGAGTCAGTCCCAAAACCTTATCAGAACCCTTGTTAGTCTCTACTCCAGTTGATGATTCAGTTATAGCTCGACGAGTATATAGAAATTTCCCTGTCATAGTTCTTCAGAAGGTCACCTCAGCAGATTTAGTAGAGCTAGACATGACCAATTTTGATGTTATCTTCGACATGGATTGGCTACATGTATGTTATGCCTCGTCAATTGTAGAACCCATGCAGTAGAGTTCAAATTTTCAGGTGAACCAGTCTTAGAGTGGAAGGGTAGTTCATTTGTGCCTCTAGGTCACTTTATTTCTTACCTTAAGGCCAAAAGGATGATTTCTAAATGTTGCATGTACCATATTGTTACACCCCGTAAATTCCTATCATTTAACCAATGCGTTTGTACATGTGTCGATAGTTTTAGATCATGACACGTATGGAAAAAGGCTCTGGGAATGAATGGACGAGCACGGAGTTGAGAAAGCAGGAGGTCGGGCCCGGAGGCTAGGCGCACTGGGCACTGCGTTGCGCCGGACAGCCCGATGACTTGAGCGGTACGTTGCACTCGATTCTTGGCAATACGGCTGGCGCGCCGCGCCCCTAGCCTACCGCCTCAATAATATATAAGGACTCCTTGACTTGAGTTGTCCATTTGTCAACATATTTCCCTCGGCCATCAAATTACACCGTCAAACTCCGTCCAAATACAAATTAACTTGGGGTAATAAGTTCTAGGCCTATGGAAAGCATCTCTGCGGAGTTATTTCTTGAAAATTTGCTCAGCATACCGGAACCCCTCAGAGTAAAGGTTGTCAGAATTACTCCAAATTGAGTCATAAACGGCCACAGGCAATAGGTAAGCATTTCTCCCTTCTAAACTCTTGAGAAATTGTGAGTTTTCGACAGAGTTAAATAGAGTTGAATTATAGTTAATATTAATATTGAAAGATATCGTTGTGTACCGACTCCTACTATTGAAATAGCTCTATTCTCTCAGCGTAAAGGTTGCAAGTGAGTGGAATTGCTGGCTCTAGGTTGGAAACTATTCAGGTGAACAAAAATCAGCATTCGAGGTATGTAAGGCTTATCTCTTCGGCAAGTTATTCTCGTCGTATAATGATACGACCTATGTTCCTAAACGGAGACAACGACTTTATATGTTGTAACTAGCAACTGCCAGTAGATTCTGATTATAGGTATGTTTTGATTAGCTGATGTCAGTAGATTATGATTACCTGAGTTGTGGTTAGCTTCTAGAAAATGTATTGAGAATATACTATAGTATCCCTCGTCGTAAAGGGGTATGTTTAGTGTGACTAACGCTAGGAAGGTCGTAGAGATTTCCCCAGTTTATTTATTTACTATTTAGAAGTATCTGGAAGTTTTATTGTCGTGCCAAGGCCTTAGAAGTCTAGGTTTGGCTGTTTGGCCTTGCTCGATGAGTTGGACAGGTTAGGGTACAGTGAGGCGTTATAACTCTTCGATTGATGTCTATATAGATAGTAAAACTCACCTAGAGGCCATTGGCGTACCTTAACACCTCCAAGGCCAGAAATTTGGATAGGGGTGGTCATACTTTAGAGTTGGTGGCACCTAGATAGCTAGGGAACTGAGCAATAGCCGGCCATCTAGTTAGTTACTGCCAATGACTATTAGTTTCAGTCGACTCAGTGCTTGTCATACAGGTCGCCCAGGAAGTCAGCCTAGTTGCACAAGTCAGATAGACCCGTGGGTACCCTATGGAGAGAACCTTGTCAGTAGTTGAATGCAGGAGCAACGCCCCAACCTACTTTATAAGGTACTTAGGTCCAGGTCGTCGTGAATGGCTAAGGCTAGATAAACTTACCTATGAGGTTAGGAATCACCCAGAGAAGACATATGAAATCTGAACAGACCAAGTTAAGGTCTAAGGGACTAGAACAATGCTAGTACAATATTACCTTCAAGCTAAGAATCATAGTGAGCTATCTGTGGAAGATTAGGGACTGACTGCTCAAGAGCATGTCCGATCAGTAGCAGCCCTATAGTTTCTCTAAGCAAAGGAACTAAGTAATTGGTCGTTTGCGACCTTATAGTTCTCTTAAGAGCTATCCTCGTCCTAGCATGACATTCAGAATATTGTTTAGACCACTCCAAATCTCTCCCTATCTGGTCTAAACCATTAGATATTATGAACACCACCAGGATCCTCTGATCAGGTATAGGCACACGGGGTGTGCCTGTTGGTAGCTATACAGACTATTCTAGGGGCGAGTAGTAGTCGTGTTAGGCCTTAAGAGCAAGATACGCCTTTTGAGTGGCTAGATTGAGACTAAAATGCAGTATATTGGTTGGGATTGACCTGCCCTATATAGCCTTCCGTTGACCAACCTCAGGGTTACTAGTTGTGTCATCGCCTTTAGGGCTATATTGATTGCTCCAAAGAGCTATATGTTTTCCCAAGGGATTATATTCAGGCCCAAGGGCCATATTACATGGATGGACTTCTATTTTTATGTTGTATCAGCATCACTGACCTTTGTCGAGCCTTGTGTGCCCAGGGTGTAGTTACAGGAGCCCTCCGGGATCAGACTCAGCTACAGGAGCCCAGCGGGCTCAATTGCAAACCTAGCAGTCAGGTAGGTTGGCTATACTTACCTGCTAACCCATATCAAACACGTTAGGGGTATATTGATTGGAGTACTCACTAGGGCTTATGGGGGCCCCGAGCGGTTTATTTTGTGTTGGTTGTACCTTCCAGGCTTATGGGAGCCAGGTTAGGTTTTTGTTTGTATTCTTTCTTTCTAGTTATAGCTTATGAGTGTATAGTTATATAGTCTTAGCTCATATACGTGTAGTGTTTTACTGGATATAGGTTATGGATAAGAAAGTTTACAGGTTAATTTCTGCCTGTTCTTGTTATACACTTTTAGTTCTTTATAAGTGTTTATTCAACTTTTCATTATTGTCTTACATATTCGGTACATATTGTACTAACGCCCAACTATGGGGCGTTGCATACTTGCCTGCAGGTTTAGACATACAGGTTTCAGAATCTCCTAGAAGTCGTTCAGAGTCAGTAGTTCGGCCAGCTCCTTTTGTTTGAAGTTGCCAAGTTGTAAAGGTTTATCTATTTTCTATTTGTTTAGCATTTGGGTAGGACGGGATCCTGTTCCGATCAATATTCTCACTCCTAGAGGCTTGCATACTATAGTATTCAGTTAGTGATTCGTGTTGGCCTGTTGGGGCCTAGATTAGTTACATTTTGTATGTTGGTCGTGTGGGGCCTAGTATAGTTGTCTGTTTCCATTTTGTCATAACTAGAAAACATGGTAGTCTTGTCAACCCGCATAGAATCCCTCTATCTGTTATGTTGGTTGGGTTAGTGTTATACCTCGAGAATTCAAGAATCGGACCTGAAAGTGAATCAGGAAAAAAACTTGAAAATGTTGCAGCAGTTGCAGAATGTGTCATTGGAAAACTAGTCAGGAGGCCTAACGAGTCGTCAAGTGGCTCGTGGGGAAGGCCTGAGATGATGATGGACTCGAGGTTCCCACGAGCGATGTAACGACTCGTGGTCAGACACCACGAGTCATCATGTCAATCGTGGGGTGGTCCTAGAGAAGGATAGTAAAGCTTATCCAGTGTACTTAACGGATGGTACCTAACAAATCGTCGTCAGTCCTAACAACCCGTTAGGAGGGCCATTACCAAGCCAATTGAATTTTCAGGAATGATGAGGCTGTGTACTTGACGGGTGAACCAACGAATCTTGTGCCCTAGTAACGAGTCATCAGGTCGTCCGTTAGGACCCTCTAGTAGTTATTTTCAGCGATTTCAGTAAGGGCTTTTCTGTAATTCCTAAGTTCTAAGGGCCTATACTACGTCGTTTTAAGCTCGTAATAGAGGGTTTTAAGTAGAGAAAAACCCATCTTAGGCCATTTCTTCATGCATGCAAGGTTGAAGGCTTGAAGGGAAGAAATTGAGGAGAATTTCAAGGTTTTCAAGGGAAATCTCAGCTGGGTAATTAGGAGGGGTTAAGATTCTTCAATCCCAGGTATGTAAGGCTATGAGTGGGTGCTTCCTTCCACACCCATGCCCATTCCCTAGCAATTTGTGATTGGTTTGTGATGATCAAGTATGGGTTTCCATTTAATTACATTATTCTTACATTTCTACTCATGGGTATGATTAAATTGAGTTGATATTGATGACTTATCGAGCTTGGATGGATTCTATCTTAATTTCTTTTACAAAATTATTTTCTAAAATTTGAATCTAAAACGTCCATGTGTGGATAGTTCATAATAGAATGTGATGATGATGGAATAGATGATGAAAAGCATGTTACCAACCTTAACCATGATTTTGATGATGTTTTCAAAGAATATTAAATAGAACCAAGTATGATGAAGCTTTGGGTAGTGCCTAATGTTGAGTATCAAGGACGATTTTCTTGAATTGACTTCATTGCCTCGTTTTGGAGTGAAATCTCCCAAATTATAATATTTACAAATGAATTGAATGGGTTCAAGCATGATAAGGTTTTGGGCAAGGGTCTTATATTGATGATGATGAAATGATATTCCTAAAGAAGGCTTACCACATGATTTTGGAGTAAAGTCTCTCATGATTCTTTGAGCTTGTGGTATGTGTCATAGTAAAGTTTCTCATATGCATGAATTCATAATTGAGATGTATGTTGGCATTAAGCTTCATTTCACATGATGTTGAGTCTAAGCATGATTTCAGTCTAAGCTTTGTCGAAACGACAATGTTGAGCTTCATATTTATATGATATCTAGTGTATGCATGATTTCATAATGAGCCTTGTCAATAGACAATGTTGAGCTTCGTTTCATACTATGTTGAGTCTATGCATGATTTTATGTTGAGCTTCGTCATTAGACGATGTTGAGCTTTCTATTTATACGATGTAGAGCATTGTATATTTTGGGAGAAGAGTCTAGCACCAGCAGGCTAAGGGTCGACTACCCTATGCCCCATAACCTTTCCAACATAGGTTGATTCTATTATATTATTGGGACCTCCCTTGTGAGCTATCCACGGCCCGATTGGCCCTTTGAGCTTGATATCGATATCATGGTAGCGTCCCTACACCTAGCAAGGTTTTGGACGACTCTGCCCACTTGAGTGTAATAGTCGGGACAATGTAAGCTCTATCGTGGTATGTCGGTTAAGTGACGAGTCTCCCACTGTCTATATTATTCGACTTTGCACAGGCATTACTCGCGATGATTATCTTATGCATGCATGATTTAAAAGCAAGGTTTGAATCCCACTTGATTATCTTATGCATGCATGCATGATTATCCCACTTGAATTGACTAGAACATTGTTCATCTTTTGATATAAATATTATGATTTAGCTTTGAGTCATTCTAGTTAGTCATGATGTTCTAAATGCCATGTGTGATCATGTATAAAATAAGGATGATTTCATAATGAATACGTGTGATATCCTTTTGTCCTTAAAGGTTTACATATGTATAACTTATTTTAAGAGATTTACATNCTAGCGGTTTTACTTACCTTGCATACTCAGTACGTTCCACGTACTGACCGCATACTTTCTATGATGCATCGTTTCATGATGCAGGATCTAGTTCTTAGGTTCAGCCTCATTCTTAGCCGTTTATCAGAGTTAGAACTTGCTTGTTTGGTGAGCCCTCATCCTCAGAGGACTAGAATTTCAGTTATATTGAGCGTATTTTCAGTTTTCAGTATTTCTGATTTAGTTGGGGGTGTTTTCCCATCAGCTCATCCAGATTAGAGGCTTATCATACTTTGACATGTATTCAGCTTCAGATGTTTATTTTGTTGTTATGTAAAGCTAGACTTTCGTTGAGTTATAATGATGTTTCCTTTATGTTCATTGGATGAGTTAGTGAATGCTTATACCATGGGTTGACTTGGGGTCTCTCGAGGTCTCTCATCCCGTGTCTACGATCTGGGTGTACTCTCGGGCCGTGACAGTTAGTTGTTTTCAGGTGTTTCATGGCCTTGTCAGCTCAAGGTTGTGTTTACAACTGAGATATAGCAGTTTATTTTCTTGATTTTGAGTCGCTGGTAGGCACTAGAGGTGCCTATTCCCAGCTAGGACAGCCTAGATCCCAGTGTGGTATTAGACCAGTCATGCCTCCCAAGGTGGGGCATGACACATCTAGTTAGGATTAAGGATGCTACGTCTGAAACCCCGAATATCCAATCAGTTCCTGTAGTGTGTGAGTACGTAGAAGTGTTCCTAGATGATTTATCGGGGATTCATCCTGAGCGGGAGATTGACTTTGGTATTGACCTTCTTCCCGATATGGAGCCTATATCTATCCCTCCTTACAAAATGGCTCCAGCTAAGCTAAAGTAGTTGAAGAAGCAGTTGAAGGATCTTCTAGACAAGAGTTTCATCAGACCTAGCAAATCCCCATGGGGTGCACCAATTCTCTTTGTCCACAAGAAGGATGGTTCCCTTTGAATGTGCATTGATTATCGGTAATTGAATAAAGTTACAATCAAGGACAGGTATCCTCTCCCCGGGATTAATGATTTGTTTGACTAACTTCAGGGTGTCAAGTTCTTTTCAAAGATAGACCTCCGATCCAGATACCATCAGCTTAGGGTTAGGGAGAGTTATATCCCGAAGATAGCCTTCAAGACTCGGTATGGTCACTATAGTTTGTAGTTATGTCTTTCGGACTAATGAATGCTCCTGCATCTTTTATGGATTTGATGAACAGGGTGTTCAATCCATATTTGGATACGTTCGTGATTGTATTCATAGGTGGTATTCTCATATACTCTCAAAGCAAGGAGGAGCATGCCGCTCATTTGAGGGTGGTGCTATAGACCCTTAAGGATCACTAGTTGTATGCTAAATTTAGTAAATGCGAGTTTTGGTTGAATTAAATGGAATTTTTGGGTTATGTGGTGTCAAGTGAGGGTGTACATGTGGACTCTCAAAAGATAGAAGCAGTGAAGAATTAGCCTAGACCAGTTAGTCCTTCGGATATCAGGAGTTTCATAGGTTTAGCTGGTTACTATTGAAGGTTTTTGAAGGTTTTTCATCCATCACAGCGCCATTGACTAAATTGACCCAGAAGAAAGTGAAGTTCCAATGGTCGGAGGCTTGTGAGAAAAGCTTTCAAGAGTTGAAGACCCGACTCACCTCCGCACCAGTGTTGACTCTACCTGAGGGTACCAAGGGTTCGTGGTATATTGTGATGCCTCTAGGATCAGCCTTGATTGTGTACTGATGCAACATGGTAAGGTTATAGCCTATTCTTCCAGCTAGCTGAAGATCCATGAAAGGAACTATCCGACTCACGACCTCAAGTTGGCAGCGATAGTTTATTCCGTGAAGATTTGGGGACACTATCTGTATGGGGTCCATATGGATGTGTTTATGGACCACAAAAGCCTACAGTATGTGTTTACCCAAAAGGACCTAAATCTACGTCAGAGAAGGTGGTTGGAGCTTTTGAAGGATTATGATATGAGTATCCTCTATCATCTGAGCAAGGATATTTTGGTGGCACGTGATCTTAGCAAGCTTTCTATGGAGAGTGTGTCCCATGTAGATGAGGAAAGGAAGGAATTAGTGATGGATGTGCATCGACTTACATAGCTAGAAGTCCGTCTTGTTGACTCGACAGATGGTGGTGTCATTGTTCAGAATAGGTCAGAATCATCCTTAGTGACCGAAGTTAAATCTAGACTAGACGAGGATCCTATCTTGGTATAATTGAAAGTGGCCATTCAGAATCAGAAGGTAGAAGTCTTTTCCAAAGGGGGAGATGGTGTGCTTCGATATCAGGGTCGCTTGTGAGTTCCGGGTATTGATGATTTGAGAGACCAGATGTTGCACGAGGCTCATGGTTTCGGATATTCTATACATCCAGCTGCCACCAAGATGTACTGTCACCTACGGGAAGTCTATTAGTGGAGTGGCATGAAGAAGGACATAGCCAAATTTATGGCTAAGTGTCCAAATTGTCAACAGGTGAAAGTGGAACATCAAAGACTTGGAGGTGTGCTCCAAGACATTAGTATCCCTACTTGGAAGTAGGAGGAGATCAATATGGAATTCATTACAGGGTTGTCTCGCACTCGTCGACAGTATGACTCTATCTGGGTGGTTGTAAACTAGTTGACTAAGGCAGCTCATTTCTTACCAGTCAAAACTACCGATTCAGTGGAGGATTATGCTAAGTTTTACATTCAGGAGTTAATTTGGTTTCATGGAGTGCCCTAGTCCATCATATCAGAAAGAGGTACTCAGTTTACCTCCCAGTTTTGGAGATCGTTTCAGAAGGGACTTGGTAGTCAAGTCAAGCTTAGCACAGTATTTCACCCACAGATAGATGGTCAGACTAAGCGAACTATTCAGACTCTAGAGGACATGTTGAGAGCGTGTGTGATTAATTTCAAGGGTAGTTGGGATGATAATGTTCCTCTCATTTAGTTTGCATATAACAACAGCTATCATTCTAGCACCCAGATGGCTCCGTTTGAGGCTCTCCATGGGTGGAGATGTAGATTGCATATTGGTTGGTTTGAAGTCGATGAAGCTGCGATGATGGGACCAGATTCAGTCCATGAGGCTACGTCATTTTAAGCTCGAAATATTGTGTTTCAATAAGGGTTAAGTCATTCTAAGCCTATCCTAATTCATGCATGCAAGCTTAGAGGTTTGAGAGGTGATTGTCATGCCCCAAAACTGGGGTAGGGCGCAACTGGCACTCGATTCATGATTGATCGAGAAGCCGTCTATATGACATCTATAACTGTAACACTTAGGCCATCCAGGCCACCTATCAAAATCAACTGGGGTATAAACTGGACCCATAAGGTCTCAACAATATAGGGTAAACAATTGAAATGCAACAAAGGCAATGAGTATGCTAAAGCAAGCAACAACAAGCCGACGAGGCCACAAACTGTATAACACTATATACACTAAGTCCACAAAGCCTCTAAAGAGTAAACTGACTGATGGTCAGAACAAGGCCACGACCTATCCATAACTGCATCTCAAAACTAAAGCATAAATATCTAAGCCCTAGCTCCAGGAAGAAAAGAGCATACCAACACATTCATTGATCTCACGAACTGCTACTCCAACTGGCAATCCCGAGCTCTACCTGCACCTGCGTCGCGAATGCAGGTCCCCAAGTGAAGGAACGTCAGTATGAATGAAATGTACTGGTATGTAAGGCTGAAACTGTAAACATGAGATAACAATCCTGTAATAACTGACTCAACACATAAACATGTAAAGGATAGATATAACTTGGAACTCTACAACTTGTAAATGATAACAACTCACTATAACATAAGTGAACTTAAGATAAATGAACCAGAAATAAGGAATAGTAACAATCTAGACTCTTGAAAACCGAAACCTGATAATAACTCTATGATGAGATGAAAATGCAATTAAGAAATGCACAATAAAGAAACTATAACTTTAATTCCAGTGACCATCCAACCATAAATCCATATATAAAATTCATCAAGCCAGTGTACGACACTAGGGTAAAATTAAAATATCTCCAGCCAGTGTACCACACCGAGGTAAAATAAAAATATCTCCAGCCAGTGTTTCATACCAGAGTAAAATAAAAAATATCTCCAGCTGGTGCACCATATTGGGGTAAAATAAAGATATCTCCGGCCGATGTATCATACCGGGGTAAAATAAAAATAAATCTCAATCGTTATCATAAATGGAGCTGATAGGGCTCGTACAGAGTAGTTGTATACTGACAATCATGAAATATGCCGACTCAGTAACTATAACATGTGTAGGATCTTACCACGACCCTAAATACTACAATTATGCCATACACATATAGGTCTTTCATTTAGCATTTAAATACATACATATGTTGTGAATGAATTCTAAAGAAGTTTCTAGGACTGGAATATCATAAAGACTGTGTAGAAACACGTTCATGATTTTAAACATCTCCTAGCAATATTAACAGGAGGAGCAGAGAGGAATAGCTTAACTTAACATTTTCTATTAACAATCTTAAAATTCATTTCGTGCTTATACTCGTTTGACTTTCATACTTTCATATCAAGAATTGTGAGCATACCTCATTCATTGCACATCATATCACATCTCAACGTAACTTATGAACAGGAAGACATAACTCGCATATCTCAAACTTGGAGCTCTTTAACATAAAAACGCTAGTCAACTGTCTAGGGGTTTCCTTAAGATAAATAAAGACTTATAGTTGTGCTTTAGACAACATAGGAAAGGCTCATGTGAAACTTTGCAATATATGAGGAGCTTAGAAACTCTTAGCGGCATTATAAATAGTTTAGAAACTTCCAAGAAAAAATCCTTTAAAACTTGAAAAAGTTAATCCAACTCTTAGATTAAATAATCAAAGATAATTGTCTAAAAAGTACGATGAAGAACTTCTCTTTAACTTGAATCACTATCTCAAAATATTCGATTCTAATTATTTCTTAAGAAGTTAACACCTTATTGGCCTTTCATTAGCTTAACACAACTTAACATAAACAACTTTATTTATACTCTTTTTCTAAACTTCTTTAGAACAGGGTAAATCTTGCTATCCATTTGCCTAACTCATTAACAATCATAACACTTATCATCTAAGTTAACAACTTGAGCTTTATTTTTCGTATTCATCTTTAATTCTTTTCCAAACAGGATTCGTCATTCCCTACTTAATTATATACTCTCGTGTTCACTATTCCAACAATTCTTATAAACACTTACCTTTTTACCTAATTGCCAACCTTATCTCTTAAACTTTGTCTTGCTCATATTTTAACATCGCTCAAAGGTTCTTGAAATCAACTACGGACAGAGGGCTTATAACTCACATATTACCTTAAAAGGTCTAATATTTACTCTTATCTCTCCTTTACTACTAGCGCCTCAACTTTTTCCTTACACATCTACAACTTTCAAAGAACATGTTGTGTCTACTTAAAGCCTTAAGCAATTCTCAGGAAGTCTAGATAACTCAAGAGCTCTAATAAACATATAGCGACTTTCTAAAAGCAAATCTAGTCGCTTTAGCGCATAATTTGAATGTAAGTATAAATGTATTATATTATAATTTTTATATAACCTGTTAACATCAAGATATTATGTATAACCTACCCATAAAGATGTTTCCATAGAAATATCAATAGTTTACCCATTCGGGTTTTATTTTTCAAGTTTAACGTATTGGTTAATTAAGAAAAATATTAATTAGTTGCTTAGCTTAAGGGAGAGGGATCAGGAAACCTTCTCATGGCCCCAAATACCTTAAAACATGCATATAATAGGGTAGGTAACTATTTTAAGTAAATTCCATTTTGTTACCCTGGTTAGCCCTTATTGAGTTAAAATCGATTTCAAATATTAGGTTCGTCCCGCGTTGTCGTCTTGCCATGTTTACCAATTTCCTTAGAAACCATGATGTAAAACACCTTTGACACCAAAAATACATAACATAATGTAAAGGACCATCTCACAGTGCTCATGCTAAGGGGACTTCAGACTCAATTTACAACTATGGCCATAATCGAAGGCAATTGTCCTCTTCACTTCACATTCATGTGTTCCAACTCTTTAGAAAATACATAACTTAATACTAAGTAATTCTAACAACTAGGAAGAATAATAATATGCTAATATAGAATCTTAAGTACAGGGAATACCGGATTCATCCTCGGCATGAATTTGTGCTTGAAAATCAAGAGACAAAGAGCACCTTACATACCATTTTTTTCGGCGATCTTTCTTATGTCATTTCTTTATTTCAACAATCAGAACTTATCCCCTTAAATTACTTGAGTTTATCACCAAGTTACAAGGTTGTTTCTGTTATACCTCGAGAACTCAAAGATCGTCCCCGGGAGTTGAAATGGGGAAAAACTGGAAATTGGCACTTCAGTTGCAGGACGAGTCGTTGGAAGACTCGTGAGGTGACTTGTGGGGAGGCCTGGAGGAATTGAAGTGCAGGGGTCCCCGCGGGCATGGTAACAACTCGTGGTCCTTCACCACGAGTCATCAAATCAGCCATGGGGTAAGGGTGGAGAATAAATGAAAGAAGTCAACCAGTGTACCTAACGGAGGGACCCCACGAGTCGTGGTCAATACCCATGATTCGTGGGATGAGTCATGATCAAGAAGGGTAAGTTTTATTTGAGATTAAGGCAGTGTACATGACGGGAGGTGACCACGAGTCATGGTCACAAGAAACGGATCGTCATGTCACCCATGACGAGCCCAGGAGATCTTATAAACAGTGTACCTGACGAACGACTCCACGAGTCATTAGGTCCCTCATTGGGACCCCCTGTCAGCTATTTTTCTGTGAATTAGTAAGGGCTTTTTCAAAAATTATTAAGATCCTAAGGCCTAAACTACGATGTTTTGGGTTATGAATAGGGAAATTTAAAGGGGTTAAGTTCAGTTTTCACTTCATTTATTCATGCATGCAAGATAGGGGAATTGGGAGAGTGATTCAATCTTAGAACTCATCAATTCATTACAATTTCTTCTTAGGTTATCAAGAGAGGTTAAGAACTAGTTATTCTCAGGTATGTAAGGTTCTCAATGGGTGGTTTCTTCCACACCCATGCCCTTCCTCTACTATTTTACTAAAATTTCAATTAAAACTCATGGGGTTTTGAAATTGATTTAATTAAAATTCTAATGATTTGATAATGGGCTTTATGATTTTTGAATTTAACTGTAATATATGGGTTTTGATCAACCTTGTAGCTTGAACTAATTATAATTTTATTGATTTGAATTTCCATGTATTTAAGCCTAATTATACATGCCCTATGATGAATCGATTTATGATCTACTCTCCCATTGATGATATATACAAGCCCAGTATGAATTAAGATTTAAATCCTGAATTCATTATGTTACCCATTATGATTTTTATGAAATTCAAGTTATATGCATGATCTCCAAGTATGTATGAATCTCATGAATCAAGAATTATGTTTTTACTGACTCACGGGCCTCAATTCATGGATTGTTCACGTATGTACAAGTATATTTATGATTATCATGATTTAACTAGCCCCTTAATTCATGTATGTTATACTATGAGCACTATATATATGTTTTGGGAGTAGTATCGAACACCGAGTAGGTTAAGGGCCTAGGCTCTGCCCCGGATCTCATAAACTACGTGCCATCGTAGGTATGTTGGGACCTCCTATGGGACTTTCCCTAGCCCAAATGGCCCTTTTCATGGTGATATCACACTTTCATGGTCCTACCCTTTGCAAGGTACGAACACCTTCCCGACTAGGGTTACAAGTCGGGCTTCATGTGTGCTCATATGGGTATGTCGGTTAAGAGAATCTCTCATTGTTCCTCATGATTTATGCATGTTTACGATTATGTATGGGCTCAAGTCATGTTAAACAAGGCATTTCTCTTACGATTATGATTACGATTGTATTACGAATGTTTTGAAAAAACCTTGAGCCTTATGTTATGGTATGATATTTATGATATGAGCATGATGTCCCGCTCTTATGATCATTTATGAGATTTCCATATTTAAATTGTCCATTTTACTTACCTTGCATACTCAGTATATTCCAAGTACTGACCGCATACTTTCTATGTTGTATTGTTTAATGATACAGGACCCAGTTCTCAGGTTCAGCCTCCTTAGTAGTGCTTCCGAGATAGTTATCAGCTTATTTGGTGAGTCCTCATGTTTCGAGGGCCATATGTTCAGACTCTATGCTTTTCCTTCAGTTTCATATTTGTTGGGTTAGTTAGGGAGTTGTCCCATCAACCCATCTTTCATGATTAGAGGCTTTTCAGACTATAAGATGTATTCAGTCGTCATGTATGGATGATGTATTGTCTTTTCTTTGTTGTTATGGAATGTTTACGTTTCCTTATGTTAAGTCTTCCGCTTATGTGACTGAATTAGATGTACGCTCATGCCATGGGTTGACTTAGGGTCTCCCGGGGCTCCTTGTCCCATGTCTACAATCCGGGTGTACGTTCGAGTCGTGACAAACTTGGTATCAGAGCCATAGGTTTGAAGTGTCCTAGGGAGTCTGAAATCTATGTTAAATAGAGTCTTTTTCAGGGGTGTGAAGCGCGCCACACTTATGGAGAAGAGGCTACTCGACGTTTAGGAAATGTTCCCTTCTTTCATGATCTATGTCGTGCAATGAAAAGTTCTCTACCCTTCTAATTTGTGCTATTCATGTTTGCAAAATTATGCCTCCACACCAAGTGAACCCTAGGAGGAATGGTAATGGTAATGATCATGAGGGTGCAAATGGTGAGGAGCATCAGCTAGCCCCACCCGTTCACGAGGAGCACACACCAGAGTCGGCTGCCACACTAAGTTTAGGGTAGTGATTCAGATGTTGACATAGGCCATGACTTCCTAGGTTCAGAATCAGACAGTGGCGCATTACCCTCGAAATGGGAATGAGGCAACAGCTAGGGTGAGGGATTTCTTGAGAATGAACCCTCCTGAGTTCACGGGATCGAAGGTGGACGAGGACCCCCACGATTTCATTGAGGAGATTCTGAAGATCACCCAGGTTATGGGGGTGAACAATGGAGAGTGTGTTGACTTGACCTCCTATCAGCTAAAGGGGGTAGCTCATATATGGTTTAAGCAATGGAGAGATGACAGGGCAGTGGGTGCAGGCCCGATAATTTGGGAGGAGTTTCACATGGCATTTATGGATTGGTTCTTCCCTCGGGAGATGAGAAAGCTCAAGGCGGGCGAGTTTGTTAATTTGAAGCAGGGTAACATGTCCGTGCAGGAGTGTGCATTGGATTTCACCCGATTATCCAAGTATGCTCCAAAGTTGGTGGCAGATCAGAGGGCTCGGGTGAGCCGTTATGTGCATGGGGTGGAGGATTACTTGGACAAGAATTGCAAGATCTCCATGATTCATTGGGATATTGACTTCCCCCATATTGTATTGCATGCACAGTAGATGTAGTCAATCTACCGGATGTAGAGGGAGTCCAAGAAGGCCAGGACCGACAACTATGGGGTTTCTCAGGTCAGGTCATGGGGTGGACTGCACCAACAGTCCCAGCACAGGTCTGTCACTCCAGCTCCATTATCGGCCAGCACGCCATCTAGGTTCAGAGAAGATCAGAGGAGCAGGGCTTTAGGCTCGAGGGATCAGGCTAGCATACAGATGGAGCGCACTTTTCCAGCTTGTGTGAAGTGCGGCAAGAATCATCCCAGGAGGTGTTTAGTTGGCTCAAATGCGTGTTTTGAATGTGGCAAACCCAGGCACCAACTTAGGGACTGCCCCTCAGCCAGGTCAGGGGTCGGTGGGGCTCGTGTGACAGCAGCCAGTTCTGCCACTCCAGCAGCATGTACCTCTCAGTGGGGTTCCTCTACTAGTTCATCAGGTAGTCAACGCCAACACAAGTTTTATGCTCTATTACCCCGCCAGGAGTAGGAGGCTTCTCTAGATGCGGTCACCGGTATGTTGCAACTCTTCCATATTTATGTTTATGCCTTGTTAGATCCAGGAGCTACTTTATCTTTTGTGACTCCCTATATTGCTAGTGGTTTTAGAGTTAGCTCTGAAATTTCGTCAGAACCATTCTCAATCTCTACCCCAGTCGGTGAATCAGTTGTAGCTAGGCGGGTGTATAGAGATTGCCCCATCACAGTATTGCATAAGGTTACCTCCGCAGACTTAGCAGAGCTAGCTATTACTAACTTTGACATCATTTTGGGTATGGATTGGTTGTTTGCATGTTATGCTTCGATGAATTGTAGGACCCGTGCGATGGAATTCTGATTTCCGGGCGAGTAAGTTTTCGAGTGGAAGGCTAATTCAGTTGTACCAGCCAATCGGTTTATTTCATATCTTAAGGCCAGGAAAATGATTTCTAAGGGATGCATGTATCACCTAGTTAGGGTTAAGGATGTCGAGTCCGATACCCCGACTATCCGATCAGTTCCAGTAGTGTATGAGTATCCGGAGGTTTTTCCCGATGATTTTCCAGGTGTTCCTCCTGAGAGGAAAATTGATTTCAGCATTGATCTCTTACCCGATACGTAGCCTATCTCTATTCCTCCGTACAAGATGGCCCCAGCCGAGCTAAAAGAGTTGAAGGATTTTTTGGATAAGGGCTTCATTAGACCGATCAAGTCTCCATGGGGTGCATCGGTTCTCTTTGTCTGAAAGAAGGATGGATCCCTTCGCATGTGTATTGATTACCGGCAATTGAAAAAGGTCACCGTCAAGAATAGGTACCCCTTACCCAGGATCGATGACTTGTTTGACTAGCTTCAAGGTGCCAGATATTTCTCAAAGATAGATCTCAAGTCCGGGTATCACCAGCTCAGGGTTTGCGAGAGTGACATTCCGAAAACCGCTCTCAGGACTCGGTATGGTCACTACGAATTTGTTGGTATGTCTTTTTTGGACTAACGAATGCCCCTGTATCTTTCATGGACTTGAAGAACAGGGTGTTCAAGCAATATCTAGACATGTTCATGATCGTGTTCATCGATGATATCCTTATATACTCTCAGAGCGAGGAGGAGCATGCCACTCATTTAAGAATAGTCCTACAGACTCTCAAGGATCGTCAGTTGTATGCAAAGTTCAGTAAGTGCGAGTTTTGGTTGGACTCGGTTGCAATTTTGGGCCATGTGGTATCAAGTGAGGGCATAAAGGTAGATTCTCAAAAAATTGAGGCAGTGAAGAATTGGCCCAGACCGGTGAATCCTTTAAAAATTAGGAGTTTATTAGGCCTAGCAGGTTACTACTGGAGATTTGTTGAGGTATTTTCACCAATTGCAGCACCATTGACTAGGTTGACTCAGAAAAAGGTAAAGTTCCAATGGTCAGAAGCCTGTGAGAAGAGCTTTCAAGAGTTGAAGACTCGACTCACTTCAGCACCAATGCTGACCCTACCCCAGGGTACCGATGGTTTTGTGGTATATTGTGATGCTTCGAGAATCGGACTTGGGTGTGTGTTGATGCAGCATCGGAAGGTGATAGCATATGCCTCAAGACAATTGAAAATCTATGAGAAGAATTTACCTGACTCATGATCTTGAGTTGGCCGTGGTGGTGTTCGCCTTGAAGTTATGTCGGCATTACTTGAATGGGGTCAACGTGGATGTATTCATGGATCACAAGAGCTTGCAATATGTGTTCACGCAGAAAGATCTCAATCTTCAACAAAGGAGGAGGCTGGAACTACTAAAGGACTACGACATGAGTGTCCTTTACCACCCGCGTAAGGCTAATGTGGTAGCGGACACACTTAGTAGGCTCTCTATGGAGAGTGTGTCCCACGTGGATAAGGGAAAAAAGGATTTGGTGAAAGATGTCCATCGACTTTTGAGGTTGGGAGTTAGATTGGTCGACTCGATCGATGGCGACGTTGTTGTGTAAAATGGATCAGAATCGTCCTTGGTGACGGATATGAAAGCCAGACAAGATGAGGATCCGATTTTAGTAAAGCTGAAGGAAGACGTTGGAAGTCAGAAGTTGGAGGTCTTCTCCCAAGGGGGAGATGGTGTGCTGTGGTACCAGGGCCGTCTATGTGTTCCAGATGTAGATAATTTGAGGGACTGGATATTGCATGAGGCACATGGATCCAGGTATTCTATCCATCCGGGTGCCACCAAGATGTATCATGATTTACGGGAAATATATTGGTGAAACGGTATGAAGAAGGATATCGCAGAATTCGTAGCCAAGTGCCCGAACTGTCAGTAAGTGAAAGTCAAACATCAAAGGCCGGGAGGTGTACTTCAGGCTATTAGCATTCCTACTTGGAAGTGGGAAGAGATTAATATGGATTTCATTATAGGCCTACCTCGTACTCGCCGACACTATGATTCTATGGGTGGTAGTAGAAAGGTTGACCAAGGCTGCACACTTCCTACCGGTCAAAACCACAGATTCAGTGGGTGATTATGCCAAAATGTATGTCCGGTAGTCTTGTCTATTATCTCAAACCGAGGTACTTAGTTTACCTCTCAATTTTGGCAGTCTTTGCATAAAGGGCTTGGGACTCAGGTTATGCTCAGCACAGCATTCGATCCGCAAAAAGATGGTTAGGCGGAGCGGGCAATTCAAAGTCTCGAGGACATGTTGAGATCTTGTGTGATGGACTTTAAGGTAGTTGGGGTGATCACTTGCCCTTGATCGAGTTCGATTATAATAACAGCTATCACTCCAGCATCCAAATGGCACCGTTCGACGCTCTTTACGGGCGGAGGTGTAGATCACCCATAGGATGGTTTGAGGTTGGTGAGGCAGCAATGATGGGACCTGATTTAGTTTATGAGGCCATGGTGAAAGTTCAGATGATAAGGGATAGGATGAAAACCACTCAGAGTCGTCAAAAATCATATGCGAATGTGAGAAAGATAGAGTTGGAGTTCGAGGGGGATGATTGGGTCTTTCTAAAGGTGTCTCCCATGAGGGAGTCATGCAATTTAGAAAGAAAGGAAAACTTAGACCCTACTATATTAGTCCCTACCGGGTTATGAGAAGAATGGGTAAGGTAGCGTATGAGTTAGACTTTCCATCGGAATTATCTTCAGTTCATCCCATCTTTCATGTATCGCTCTTGAAAAAGTGCTTAGTTGATCCAGCTTTAGTTGTCCCGGTGGAAAGCATTGGTGTGCTAGATAGCCTCAGTGATGAGGAAATTCCAGTTGCAATTTTGGATCGCAAGGTTTGGAGGCTGAGAAACAAAGAAGTAGCTTCGGTAAAGGTGTTATGGAGAAACCAGCATGTCGAGGGAGCTACATGGGAAGCCGAAGCGCCTATGATAGCTAAATACCCTCACATGTTCCCTACCGGCTCGATTTCAGTTTGAGGTATCAGTTTTCGCCCTAATTCTCTAATTAGTTTCCGTGTTCAGTTCATGTGCACAAGTATGATTTATGTTATGATAGATGTATGTGATGTCTGAATTTAGTTCAGCTATGTAGTTCTTTTCGGAGTTAGTCATTCCGTCAATTATCGGTTTAAATGATCAGTGTTTTCATATGATTATTGCATGTTTCTAAGTTTCTGTGTGTTTACAACATTCGAGGATGAATGTTCCCAAGGGAGAGATATTGGTATACCCCGAGAACTCAATGATCGGCCCCGTGAGTTGAAATGGGGAAAAATTGGAAATTGGTGCTTCAGTTGCAGGACGAGTCGTTGGATGACTCGTGAGAGGATCCCACGATTCGTCAGGTGACTCGTGGGGAGGCCTGGAGGAATTGGAAGTGCAGGGGTCCCCATGGGCGTGGGAACGACTCGTGGTCAATCACCACGAGTCGTCAAGTCAGACATGGGGTGAGGGTGGAGAATAAATAAAGGAAGTCAACCAGTGTACCTAACGGAAGGACCCCACGAGTCGTGGTCAGTCCCCACGATTCGTGGGATGAGTCGTGATCAAGCAGGGTAAGTTTTATTTGAG
>JACEIK010004052.1:119984-138612 GCA_018107945.1 Datura stramonium
GGGGGCAGATTACAGATACAGATACAGATACAGATTACAGTTTACAGTTATAGGAGTCCTCCGGACTCAGATACAGTTATAGTCAGGGGCCCAGAGAGCCAAAGCTGCATACCCAAGGGGCCGGCGGGATGCTCGTAGTTAGTAGGCAGAGGCATGTGAGCAGAGTTTCCAGGAATTGTAAGACAGGTTGACCTCCGCCCTAGTATTAGCATTGCCAGAAGGTACAAAGGGTTATGCAGTTTATTGTGACGCTTTGGGTATTGGGTTAGGATGTGTGTTGATGCAACATGGTAAAGTAATTGCTTATGCTTCCAGAGAGCTGAGGAAACACGAAAAGAATTATCCTACCCAGGACCTGGAACTAGCCGCAGTGATCCACGCCCTAAAGATATGGAGACATTACTTGCATGGCGTCCATGTGGATATTTTTACTGATCATAAAAGTCTACAGTATATCTTCACCTAGAGAGAGTTGAATTTGCGGCAGCGTCGCTGGTTGGAGTTGTTGAAAGATTTTGATGTAAATATTCTGTATCACCCAGGAAGAGCCAACGTAGTAGCAGATGCCCTTAGCCGTAAGTGTATGGGGAGTTTGGCGTACTTGCAGCCCGAGCAGCGAGAATTGGCCCGAGAAATACACCAGTTAGCCAGTTTAGCCGTTCGTATAGTAAAAAAAAGAAAAATAGAGCGGTAATTCAGAACACCGCATTGTCGTCATTAGTTGTAGAGGTAAAGGAACGACAGTATGAGGATCCTAACCTGGTTTAGCTTAAAGACATAGTTCAACAAGGAAAAGTTCTAGATTTTCAAGTAACTGAGGATGAAATGTTGCGATGTAAAGGCCGCCTTTGTGTTTCAGACGTAGCAGGGCTTCGCCAGAAGATGATGGGCGAGGTACATTACGCCCGCTCTTCTCTCTATCCAGGCACGACAAAAATGTACCACGATATCAAATAAATCTACTGGTGTCCAGGTATAAAGAGGGAAATAGCAGAATTCGTAGCCCAGTATCCTAACTGCCAGCAAGTAAAAGCTGAACACCAGAAACCAAGCGAATTGACTCAAGACATACCTATGCCTCTTTGGAAGTGGGAAGCAGTAAATATGGATTTTTTTGTAGGATTACCCTGTACCAGGCATAGAAATGACTCGATTTGGGTAATTGTTGATAGATTGACAAAATCAGCCCATTTTCTGCCAGTAAGGGCTACTTTCTCTGTCGAAGATTATTCTGAGTTATATATCAGAGAAATAGTTAGACTGCATGGTGTTCCAGTGTCCATTATCTCTGACAGAGGGGCACAATTTACAGCCAAATTTTTGCAATCATTTCAGAGAGGCTTGGGAACACAGATTAATCTGAGCACATCTTTTCATACTCAGACAGATGGGTAGGCAAAACGCACTATTCAAACGCTCGAGGATATGTTGCGAGCGTGTGTGTTGGACTTTGGAGGTAGTTGGGATGAGAACTTACCACTTATTTAGGTTGCCTATAATAACAGTTACCATTCAGTTATTCAGATGGTGCCTTATGAGGCATTGTATAGGCGAAAATGCATTTCGCTAGTTGGCTAGTTTGAAGTAGGAGAGTCACCGCTGATTGGGCCGGATATTATTCATCACTCAGAGGAAAAGGTAAAGCTTATTAGAGAACGCCTACTGACTGCTCAGAGCCTCCAAAAATCGTATGCTGACGTGTGGCGCAGAAACTTGGAATTTAATGTGAATGACTGGGTATTCTTGAAAGTCTCTCCAATGAAAAGGGTGATTAGATTCGGCAAGAAAGGCAAGCTCAGCCCGAGATTTTTTGGGCCTTATCAGATTCGCCGAAGAATAGGCCAAGTGGCATATGAATTGAACTTACCTCCAAAATTAGAGTCTGTTCACCCAGTTTTCCACGTGTCCATGCTGAGGAAGTATATAGGAGACCCCTCCAGAGTTTTTCCAGTTCAGGATGTCCAGGTTACGGAGGAGCTGGCTTATGAAGAGGCTCCAGTAGCCATAAAAGACCGGCAGATTCGCAGATTAAGAACTAAAGATGTTGCTTCTGTCAAGGTATTATGGTGTAACAGGAATCGAGAGGAAATGACTTAGGAAGTAGAGAAAGATATGAAAGTCAGATATCCTTAGTTATTTCAGACTTAATCAGCTAGAGGTACATTAGTATTATTGTTTTATGAGTTGCCTTATATTTATGTGTATAAATGAAATAGTTGACTCTAGTCTATTGCGTGATGAATACTATAGTATTGTGTGGAATAGTATTGTGTGGAATACTTGTATTGGACTTTTTCTCGCGTTTCGTGGATTTTTGATGTAGTGCATATTATAGGGGAAACTCACAAAATTTTTCGAGAATAAGTCGAGAAAGTTGAGATTCCCAGAGCAGGAGTTTACATTCGAGGACGAATGTTCTTAAGGGGGAAGGATGTTACACCCCATAAATTCTTGACATTTAGATGACCTATTCACATGTTTGTTAAGAGTTTAGAATGCCATTCGTGTGAAAGAGCCCAAGGAGACCTTAATAAGCGCCAAGTCGGAGTGTCACAATGCAAATGCGACTTATAAATCACATTCGACAAATGCGAGTTCAAGGCCCCGAGTATATAAAGCCTTCCCACTTTGTTTTAAATCATTTCCCATCTTTTAATTTCAAGTAAGCGACCAAAATAGAGGAAGACGAGATTCCATACAAATATTCGTCCGATTACGCCTGGCCAAATGCAAATTAAACTCAAATTGACTTCGTAGCGAAGTATAAAGTTGCAGGAGCATTCCTACCGGAGTTAGTTTAGTGAAATTCGCCGGCGAATCACTGCCCTACCAAGCTAAGGTAAGTGGAATTTCTCCCAAATTAGTGTCAATGTACTCCTAGCCCTAAAGTGAGTATGTTTCTCGACATCTAAGAAATAGCGAGTTTTCACCTATTTTTCGATAAGTCAAAGTTTAGGCAGTATATGGTTATTCAAAGTATGTTTTCTTCCGTAAAATTGATGACTTTAGTTTTATTTGCTATGAATATAAATGCAACTTGGAAGAAATAGCCGGATATTGGCCGAGTTACACCGCTAGTCAAGAAGTCCAAGAATCGAGGTATGTAAAGTCAGTTTCTTCGTAAAGATAGTAATTATAGTATAGTAAAATAGAATAAATTCCATAAGAAAGTTTTAGAAGCCGAGTATTATGCCCAAAGGTGAATTCAAGAAGTATATCTCGAGTCATTATACCATATGCATTAATAAAAGTCAAGAATTAGGTATCGTACAACGAGATATTATTCTGTGACATAGTATAACCAAGATCGTATTACAGTATAACTCGCAAATTAGTATAAGACAACGAGATATTATTCTAGACATAGTATAACTCGCATCGCATTCAATTAATTCAAGAAGAAATTCGTAATAGAATATCATATCATGGACAAGATACGCATTTATTTACATGTTATATGTGATTGTTGTCGTTGTAGACACCTCGATTGCTTTTATGTGGGCACCCTTAGAGCTTTCTTGCTGCCCCAGGGTTAATAGCTGTGTCGACTCGCCCGCCAGAGGGTGAGGATACGTCACTCCAAGGAGTGGCATGCCGTCCGCCAGAGGACAAAGATGGGATGCAACATTCCCTATAGCAGGCTGATAAGCATTATAGCATACCCCTGTCGAGCGCTTGCGCCCAGGGCACAGATTACAGATTACAGATCACAGATCTCATATTACAGTTTACAAGAGTCCTCCGGACTTAGATACAGCTCTAGTCAGGGGCCCAGAGAGCCCAAGTTGCATACCTAGGGGGCCGGCGGGATGCTCATAGTTACTAGATGGGTTGAGTGAATTATTATTTTTTGAGGGCGACCCGGGTAGGGCTATATAGATTGCATGTTGATTTGTACCTTTCGACTTATGGGGGCTGGTATAGGTTCTTGTATGCTATATGTGTTATTTATGAAATTGATAGATAGCAGGACGCCACATTGACAGGTATGATTCTCACCTTCTCTCCAGTACAGTTAAGCTTAGTTTAGATTCTGCCATCCCAAACAGTCTTAGCAATCTTCTGTTATTCAGTAACTATCAGTATTACTGTCTATTTTCAGTTATGTTTAGTTATTGCTTTGAATACTCGGTACCAGTGGTACTGACACCCGTTTGGGGGCGCTGCATTACTTGCCTGTAGATACTCATAGACGAGGAGCCGATCCCTCGTAATTCCAGCCAGCACACAGGGTCATCAGCTCTTGTCATGTGGAGCTTGACAGCTTGAGGTTTATTCCTTTTCTTTTGTTGTACAGTACAGGTAGGTCGGGGCCCTGTCCCGACCATCTTATCAGTATTCTTAAAGGCTTGCAGATTGTATATTCCCTGTGGTTAGTTGTACCGGTCGTGTGAGGCCATGTCTATGTTTTATTTTGTTTATGATAGTCGTGTGGGGCCTTATTCAGTTAATAGTTGGTGACCTTGCTGGTTATAGAGTAGTTTAGCATTCGATTCAGCGTTTCAGTGAAACTAGTCAGCATGGCGGCCTTGTCGGCCCGCATAGGATCCTTTATACTATTGTGGTTCTGGTCAGCTGTTGTTTTCTTACAGGAGGCTATAGGCCTAGTCGGCCGGAGGATGTATTTACAGCTGTTATATAGCCCGTTGGTTTCATGAATCTAGAGTTAGAGCCAACCTGGCACCAGAAGTGCTTAGGCTCAGTAGTCCAGCAGTCCAGGTTTTAGTAGGGCACCGGGTGCCAGTCATGCCTCCCAAGGCGGGGCGTGACACAATTGACCCTACATACCCACAACATTTAAAACATTGGCCCCTACCCCATCACATGTTTTGTCATTAGTTCCAGCTACGACATCATTTTAGCAAGATTTTCATCTTGTTCTTCATCTCTTTTTTGCAATTCAGCTGCAAATGCACTATAACCAATATTATGCGTTGATACATTAGTCTCTCTCGTATGTCGTGCCCAATTTGTCTTTGTCATTCTTTCAAAGAGGGCCTTAGGTAATACGTATGTCTGATCCATGATTGATCCTCTAGATAAATTATTGTTAACGAATTATTTAATGGAGTCTAGAGCTCGGTAAAAACTTTGAAAGAGCACTCCATCTGGGAGACCATAGTTGGGGCAAAGGGAAACCTTCTTCTTGAATCTTAGCCATGCTTTATGCAACTGTTCTCCTGGATCTTGTCTAAAGTTTGTGATGTCATCCCTTAGCTGTAACATTTTTGATGGAGGGAAGAAACGTTCCTAGAATGCTTCAGTCACTTCTTTCCATGATGTAATGCAACCAGGAGGGAGTTCCCCTGGTTATGAGTAATGAATCATATGACTTTACCCTGACAAGCATAGAAATATTAATGTCAACAATTAGGACGCAGGACTAATTCAAATTAACAATCAACACAAGAATATCAAGCGCTAGTACCCAGCAATGGCGCCATTTTTGATAACGTCCACAATACACTCTTTGTTATGAGAGAGCGTAAATGGTCGTTGTATCAAAACAAATATCCCAACAGATGTTGTGGTCGAATCCCACAAAGACTAACAAATGATATGCACAAGTGTTGTTTGAAAATTTGAAATTAGTTCGCAATCTCATTAGTTCAAATTGTGTAAATAACGTTGGGTAGTTGGGCATTCAATGTCTATCAACCTCATAAATGCCTCTTGCTTGAGTTCTTTCGAACCACTAGACACAATTAAATCAACACAGTCAAGTTTAGTTTAATAGATGCACAAATCTCTAGCTATTAGCAATTAATTAGGAATGAGAATGTGGGTTTGGCTATGTCTATCCCAACTCCACAACATCACATCCATTTTCACCATTAAAGTCTCTCCTAGTACTCAATTCATCTCTTTCAAAAACAAATCAAGTAAGAAAAGTAGACCCACATCTGCAACTATGGATCTTCAATTATAAATTGGAAAGAACTTAATAGATTTATACTAATTAACCACCACTGAGGTGAATCTCGCAATATCCAATCTAATTAAGCACTCATCACCACACACCTCTAGTTAATGGTTTAGCTACTCATGGTTATGAAATTCAAAAACATATTTAACAATAAACTCATTGATTTCAATAATAAGAGTTGCAAAATAAAATTTAGCAATAGGTCTTCAACAATGGTGGTACCTTGCTATAGAGGAAGAAGAAGTCAAAGAAAAACAATCTTTCTCATTTTCACCAATAGAATTCTACTTTTCTTCTTCGACAAAGAGAATGTTCTCAAAAAGCTAAAATTTTAGATCTGATAGGTACAGAGTACTTCTCTCTACAGTATATCTAAAAGTAATGTACCCAAGACTCTTTTTTTCGGTGTTGGACACATTTTCCCCTACTCAGGCATTCTGGCACTTGCGAGAGTACCGACGGTTTGCCGGTTACATTTCGTGAACCGCCGGCTATAATTGAATGCTCCTTCAGTGAATTCTAGTGTACTTCAGTGGTTCCTTCCGTGATTCGCCGGCCTCCAACCGTGCTTCGCCGATTTCTTTCTCTTTTATCCAGCACTTTCAAGTGTCAGTTGGAAAGTTTACCTGCGAGTCGCTGGTTGATGTCCACGACCGCCGATTCCTTTAGTTCCACAATAAAGTGATCTTCTGCGTTTAGCTGGCATTTTGCCGGTCTTCTTTGGTAATGAGCTAGTTTTCACCTGATTCGCTTTTTTTTCTTCACTTCTTGCTCTTTTCTTCAAATCAGATATCTGCACACAAAAAGGCAAAAGGGCATAAAATACATCTAGATGACTTGAAAACTAAGCTAGAGTTCATCCTTAAGAGCCTAATGAGTTGGTAAATTTCCAACTCACCATCTAATCTCGCCCAAATATTAAGTTCCCACTCAGTATCAATCAAGCATCTTGAAGCCCAAATGAACCATCTGTTTTAACAAATGAACCCCCATATTAAGGGTGCACTCCCAAGTGACTGTACCTAATCTAAAAAAAGATGGCCATTGCATGGCAATCGTGTCTAGGAGTGGCAAGATATTGAAGGATGTGGGCGTGAAGCCCATGGTGTTGTTGCCCCAAAGGCTAAGGATGATGATACTATGGCAGAGGTGCCAAAAACACCAAGTGTTTGTGATGATGAAGAAGGGAAGGACGAGGGGGAAATTGATTTTACACCTTCATACGATGTGATGGGAAATGAAGGCAAGAAGGCCTCCAATGACAAGGATCAAGAAACAAGGGTTCCACCTTCATATCCAAAGTGGCTAACGAAGAAAAAGGAAGATACTTAGTTTCTCAAGCTCATCAACATGTTCAGCAAATTATCAATCAATATACCATTTGTGGATGCTTTTCTTCAAATGCCAGGATACGTGAAGTTTATGAAGGAGATCTTGAAGAAAAATAAGGTGATGGATACAGGTACCGATAAGGTGACCTATCATTCTAGTGTTTTCATGACCAGCAACCTTTCCCCAAAACATGAAGATCCTAGAGCATTTACCATTCCTTGCACAATTGGCTTATTCATATTCAATAAAGCTCTTTGTGACCTAGGTGCTAGTATTAACTTGATGCCTTTGATCATTTTCAAGAAAATCGGATTAGGGAGTCCCTAACCAACATCCATGAGGCTTTTGACGATGGACAGGTCAATTAAATGCCCGTGGGAGAGTTAGTTGATGTCCTTGTGACAGTGGACAAATTCATACTTCCAGCTGATTTTGTGGTGCTGGATCGTGAGATGGAAATTGAGGTGCCAATTATCTTAGGGCGCCCACTTCTAGAAACAGGAAGAGCCTGGATTGATGTAGAGCTTGGGGAGCTTAAGTTCTGAGTAGGTGGTGATGAGGTCACCTTCAATGATTGTCAGCTTATCAAGCCCCCAAATGAGTGCAAGGTCATGGAAGTTATTAATGGTGAAGTGGAGCATTAGAACCATTTGATGATGAGATTGAATCGGAGGATGACTCCTCAAAGTGTTGAAGATGGAGAAGATTCTTGTCGTGCCACGATATTAACTAAGGTTCTTCTTGGGAGGCCACCAAAAAAAATTTATCTTGAGGACTTTGATGTTTTTTATTATTTTTGATTTTTTTAGGTAGAATTAGATGAAAGACAAGAAGAAGAAAAATAGGGTAGGCACGACACTAGACAGGCAAAACGCCAGTGCAAAAATGCGAGGCGCCTCCCTGTCGCATGTGATAAGCAAAATAGTGGAGAAAAATAGAGTAAACCAGTGACCCGTTGGTGAAACATCGATGCCAACCTGCGAAAAGAGCCGGCTCAAATCAGTACACTTGGGAGTTGTGATATACCTGGTGATCCAAGCAGTCAAACGCCGGTGACAATCCGCTAACTACTGGACAACTGCCGGTTGCGTACCAGTGAACTGAAAGGATGATGGTCACCGACGTTTAAACCGGTGAGTCGCCAATCCCTACCGGTAACTGTCGATCAAGCGCAGGTTAAGGTATGCAATGCCTTTAAAAAATTGTTGACTACCTGCGGACCAGACCCGACCCATGTATTTAAAATACTAGTCAAACCCTCTCCAAATCCCCATAAACCCTTTCTCCCACCTTTCCATTTCCCCATTATACCTTTTTAACTTCCCTATACACTACCTTTCCATCTTTTCACTATTAAATCCACCTTTTCCCCTACCAATTTTCTCCACCTCTTTTCTCCTATATATTCCATATTCCACTCCCCTTATTTCATCACTACTCACTTATCTCTTCACTACATTAAAGAAAGAACAATTTTTATGGAAACTCCATTGTTGGGCAAACCCAAGCTTTGGTCCTTCACTGCTCTTTATTCTTAAATCCATTCGATATGTGTCTCTTACTTTTATTTTAATTATTATTTGAATATATGAATCATTTTTAGCATGTGAAAGATGAGGTTTTCCCCTTATCATGTGTCCCTATTACCCCATTATTATGCTTGTTATTCCTTTTGTATTATTCATATTGTGGATATGGGGGGGTGGTGATAACCTATTGAATGACAATTTTGGTATCCTCTATGGAAAACTGCTTGATGCTTGATGTGTCTGATTCTAGTTGGGGGTAAAGTCTGAGTAGATCCGTGTGTGCTTAGAATGCACAATTTACCCGATGATAGATGGAGTGACGTATTTCTTAAGGGTAAATTGTCACTTTTACTTGTTTTGTTGTTGTTGTGTTGAGTGAGTGACTCTTGGATATGAATGTTTTGTTGATTTCACTGAGTTTGGGGATGAAATACACTAATCGGTGTTCACCAGAGAACCGTCGGTTAATCCCGGTGAAACGCTAGATGAAGCACAGGTTAGGGGTACAGGGCTCTAGGCTACTATCCTGGCCTATGCTACACCGGTGCTCCGCGGGTCCAAACCTGCAAAATGTTGGTGTGGCGTCGGATGAATCATGCCCTTCGTAGTTTTGTATTAACATCCGGCGGCTAACAGGCAGTTCGCGGGTCTCTATCTGCATTTTGTCGGTGTCCCGCCAGTACTACCAGTTCTTAACAACTAAACTCTTCCACTTGTTTGCCATCCAATTGTTATAATTCCTTGACTTAGCGTAGAATATATGTCAATTTTTATTTTTCTTAAAAAAGCAAATACAAAAAGAAAATATTCTTGTATGACACTAACATGGTCGTGAAAAGTATGACGTCATCCAGGCAACCAAGCAAGGGAAAGGCCTCGGCTTCATTAAAAGGCAAAGGAAAAGGGAAAGAAAGGGCAACCCCAACCCCCAATACTAGAGAGGCCATTATATTTTTCACACCCAATATTGAAGGGCACTATGCTATTTGCAAGAGGCGCTCTATCACGGTAGAGAAGAACTTTGATTTGGTGGGGCTGCAAGGTAATTTCCCCAACATCACAAAACAATTCACAGACCGCCAATTGCACATCTTTGCCAATCCTCTGCCTGACTTCTACTACAACCTAGTGTCCTAGTTTTACGCCTCATACTAGGCTAGTAAAGAGAGCATGCAACGCAGAGGCAAGGTTAACGAATTCCCATGCCTTCCCTCAGTCATGGTGAGGGATGTAGAGGTGGACATCACACTGCCGACCATCAATTTGGTATTCTAGAAGGATGAGATTGACACAGCCTCTGAGTATGCTGCTAGAATTATTGACAAAGATAGCTCCCATCATAGCTGCTGAAACACCTTTTTGGGCCTATTTGGGTGGAGAGATCCCCGGCATGATCTAATTTTTGAAGCAAAGTTGTGGCTAGATTTCATTTGTGGCCGAATTATGCCTTCGAAGAATGAGCAGAGGGTAAGTTTGGAAGCGACCATCCTCATCACATGAATCTTGACAGGGGTCCCCATAAACTTTGGGGAAATAGTGGCCATTCAGATGAAGAGGAAAGTAAGGCAAGCTAGCACTTCAATGCCCTACATTGTGCTTATATCTCAGTTATGCGTTCAAGTTGGAGTGCCAATCTTAGCTCCGCTACCTGTGTGATTACATTGGAAAGAAAAAAGGACACAGATGCCCTCAAGAGCAAGAGGAAGCGGTTGCAAACCTTCAAAGTCCCCAAGGAGTCCCTCTCTCATGGATTAGAGCAGGCCCCAATGGCCCCCGATCTCAACATGCCACATCTAGAGGCATCGGTCCAGGCTTCAGGTGAAGCACTTACTAGGGGAGACTCACCTCCTCCCACATGTCCCAGCCAAGTAGCCTCCACAAACATGCAGAGATGACATACTAATACGAGAGCTAGCTTCAAATATTGGCTAAAAGTCTCCCTGCATTGCCAAGACAGTGAAAAAGGAGATAAAGTCAATGTATGACAGCTTGACCAAGCTATGCTGGCGTGTGGATGTTGTGGAGGGGGCTTCCATCTCTCTTTGGGATAAAGAAAGGGAGTGAAAAGGTCAGACATCAATGGAGGTTCCCGATATGAGCACACTTGATGCAACTATGGCTGCCCCTTGAACAATTCGAGGCCCCATCGATGACTTGTTCGGTGGCTTGGGGAATGAGGAGGAGGACCTGAGAAACGATGGCCATGATGGGGAGGATGAAGCTAAAGATGATGAAGATGATGATGAGTGAGAACTTTAGAGAGTTCTCACCATCTTTGTTTTGTATGCATACATTGGGGACAATGTATTATTTGAGTTGAGGGTGAGATGAGTGTTTCTTTTGTTGTGATCATTTTTATTAAGTATTGATGTTTCCCTTTTCAGTTTTTTCTTTTTAAGTTATGATGATTGATGAGCCTTTATCATGCTCGAGATGCCCTTGTCAGGCTTATTTTGCTGATGACTGATATTGCCCTTGTCGGACATTTGTTTTTGATATTTGTTGAATGGTTGCTGAGCCTTTATCGGGCTAGGAATGGATTAAAGAGTTTTTTTCCTTAAATTATTACTGCAAGTATGATTTTGCCTTTGTAAATAGTAGTAGTGAATAAACTCCTAGGGTTTTCTTTATACCACTGTTCTTTTTCGAGGAGCAATTTCTTTTTTCTTTCTTTTTCTATTGTCGAATTGGGTGACATTTCTGAATTATAGATTGTAAGGTGACTTTCTTAAGGAAAAATACCATGTCTTGAGTCTTTTGAAATTATTTTTGAGGGGTACCACCGAAAATATTTTTGTGTGGTATGAAAAAAGTGAGTTTTGAAGAAATAGGGCATTTGAAATGAAAAATGTAGTACTCTCTTGTCATATATTGCACATTCCTTGTTTAGATGTTGATTCACATGCTTAATGGTCGTAAATCGTAATCTAGTTTTGGCCATATATTGTGTGAACTCCTTGGAGTGTGATGCCTTGCATGATGAGGTTGATTGAATGATTCCCATGCATATACATTTGTCTAGAACTTGCACTAAGTGTGATTCAAGGTGAAATCCTAGAGGTTATTGCACTTAGAATATGATTTTAGGCTTTCTATTTCTAGTCACTTCACCCAAAATGACCACCTTAAATGTCTTCCCTTGCTAGCCAATGTTGAGCCTTTTACCCTTTTTATTGGAAATCACATTACAAGCCAATGTCCCCTTGTAGTCCGATTCTTTTGGCACCCATCATCCCTAATAGCTTCTTTTTGTGATAAATTAATGAAAAAATGAAGAATAAAAGGGTGCTTGAAGCCCAAGAAATGAGGAGAGATAAGGAAATCAACACAAATGAGGCAAAAAACCTGTGTTGGGGTTTGCAAGAAGAGGAGAAATGTGATGAGCTTTAATGTGAGGTTGCACTAAATTGTGATCAAAATGAATGAAATGATGGGTTGAGAAACCCAGAATCATCAAAAGAGAAAGAATATTGAAAGGTGTTAACTCTTGCTTAGATGAGGCTAAATGTGAAATCCATAGGAGTTATAAGGGTGGCTCTTAATTAACAAAAGATGAAGATGAAGAAAAAGGAGAGATAAGGGGAAGTGATCTAAAGAGTATGACGGGATGTTAAAAGTGTTCAAAAAGGGTCATTAGGGAGGTTCTAGTCACTAGAGCTAAATAATTGTCCTACTCTTACCCCTAAGCCTTCAGTATGACCCCAAATTCCTAATTAATTTTGAGTGTAGCAACTCTACATTAGTGGCAAGTTACACGAAGGGCAAGCCTATGGGTCAAGTTGTGTGCATGAAGAATTTCTTTATGAGAGTGAGTGTTGTTGCCCTATTTTATAAACCCTTGTGTGTGCATTGTTTGATGATAAAAAATTGGGATTCTCTCTTTTTTTGAGTGACATCACCTCCTTTGAGAACATACTTGTATTGGTGCGAAGAAGTGATTGGGACATTAGTGTTGTGAGCTTCAAGTCAAGGTTTGAATGTGAATTTGTAATGATTTTAGATGTTATTTGTGCTTGTTGTGATAGACCATGCCCTGGTTTTTAAGAAGGAAAGAATTTTTGAATCATGCATATTCATTATTGTTACCTCTTGAAACTTTTTATATTTTGGGGAATCTTTTCTCTATTTTCTTGAGTTGGTGAGCATTTTTAGGTTGTCTTAGGCTCATTGATCCTTAGTTCATAGATTCATAGATGACATGCTGTTTCATTTGCTCGAATGAGAAGAATTACATTACTTGAGGACTAGCAATGGTTCAAGTTTGGGGTTTGATGAGTTGGTAATTTAACAACTCACTAGGCTCTTAAATATGAGTTTTTTCTTTGTTTTCAGGTCATTTAGGTGGATTTTTTCCCTTTTTCCTTGATCATTGTAGGTACTTAACTTGAATAGGAAAAACATAAACTTAAACAAAAAGCATGGAAAAAGGAGACGAGAACCGACGCTCCACCGGAGGACAACAATAAAACGCTGATTGCTTGTAGTTCCACATTATGCTGATGAAGAACAATACCAGCGGGCCACGGATCAGCTACAGTGAACCATCGATGCTAACGCCAAAAGGTTCTAGAATTCACTGATCATCAGCCAAAATCGACCGGTGAAACGCCGATGAATCGCAAGGACACTCGTCTACACAGGGGTAAAATTGTCCATCTCAGAAGAAAAGGAGAAAGAATGTACCCTATTTTGTACATCTCAAAAATGAACTGAAAGTTCCATTATTCCATATCAGTTCTCATTATTCTATTGGTATTGTATTGAATTAGGAATAGAAAGAGAGAGAGAAGTAGAGAGAGAAACACTCATCTTCTTCTTCCTTCTTGAAAAGGTAGAAAACTTTATTGGAGATCAGACCTTTGAGCTTGAATTTTTCTTACCCATTTTTTTGAATGGATGTTGAATTGTTACTGAATGCAATGTCTTCTTCTACTTAAACGAGTAGCTAAATTTCTTCCTAGGGGTTGATTTGGATTGGGTATTGTTCAATTGATCTTAGATTCACTCAATTAGTATAATTTAAATGTTTCATCTAAATTTTAATCTAAATACTCATAGTTTCAAATGTGGGTTGTTTTTACTTACTCTAATTTTGCTTGAAAAATGAATTTATAGTATGGTTGATGAAACATTAGTGGGTAATTGGTCGTTTATCATGTGGGTTTGGGCTAGAAATAGCCAAAACCCATTGTCAAACACCCATTGAGAACCAAAACTAGAAATAGCTAACTCTTACCCAAGCTGATGTGAGTGTTGTGAAAAAGGCTTTGGGGTTTGAGAAAACCCGAGGTATAAGGCATCTAATTGGTTGAGAAATATAGGATTCCATCTTTTCCAGAACTAATTATACTATTGAGTAAGGCTAGGAGATGTTAACAATCGCAATACAATGACGCCCTGATAATTTCACACCCTTAGTAGTATCTCCCTTGGTATTTTCTATACTTTGTCCCTGTTTTTGTGAGAAAATTTTGTAGTTCAATTGTCAATTAGTGATTTCCTATTTTTACTTTATTGTTGCGGAAACATTGATGCAATTTACTTCAATTTGATAGAAAACTCTTGTGTGATCAACTAACATTTTCTGTGGGATTCGACCCCGATAGCCATCGGGTACATTTATTTTGTCAACAACCATTTACACTCCATCCTAGCAAGGAGAGAATATGGAAATTAACAATGCATCCTGTTTTCCATGTGTCTTTGCTGAAAATGTGCATTGGTGATCCAACTCTAGTTGTTCCGATAGAGAGCATCGGTATGAAGGACAACCTTACCTATAAGGAGGTTCTGGATGAGATTCTTGTCTATCAGGTTCGAAAGTTGAGAAATACAAAGGTTGCTTCAGTGAAGGTCCTTTGGAGAATCATCTTATAGAGGGAGATACTTGGGAAGTTGAAGTAGATATGATGGCCAAGTACCCTCACCTCTTCCCTTCCAGTTAAGTTCCAGCTTGAGGTACTAGTTTCCTCCTTAGTACTTTATTCAGTTTTATGTCAATTTAATGTCTCTCAGTTGCTCTCATATTTCAGAATGTATGTATGTTTCATGAAGTCACTTTGGTTATGTATCTTAGTTCGCAGTCAGTCACTCCATCTATATTCAGTCGATAATATTTAGGTTTGGAATTACAGCTCATTCCCTATCTTTTTAGCTTAGTCTTTTCCCAAAGGAAGAATTTTCCCAAAGGGGGAGATAATGTAACGCCCCAAAAGTTTCTAAGATAGGATCTATCAATTGATGTAGAGAACCAGAAAGAGTTGGCACCAAGCTACGATACGACCATAGGGACGGGTCGTAGGTAGATCATGTGGGTCATTGGTTGACTCGTCTGGGGAGAGATTTAGAAAATGGTTGAAATTTCCCATAACCAATGACAGAAGGGAGGAACAGTTGGTTCTTAGGATGGGTCATTGGTTAGGGTCATAGTATTAGGTTAAGAGAATGGTTCTTTGCTGGTCTAGGTAGCAACAAAGGAATAGACAGCTCATTGGTTGAACAAATGGCTCGTCTGATTGGTCATAGGTTCCCACCAGGCATCTTTTATTATGATTTCCTAAGGGTATTTTCATAACTTCCTCAGTTTCTAACTCCTACGTGACATTGTTTTAGGCTTTCTTAAGGGCTAATTAAGGGGTCTTTACTTGACATTTATTTAGGCTTCCTAGATGACTGATTAAGGGGTTATACTTAGCATAAGCCCTCATTCTATTCAAACACCATAAGTTGGAAATCACCTCTCAAGTAAAAGCTAGGATTCTTTATCTTCTTCTTCTCAAATTTTCTTGGGTCTCCAACTCAAGTCAAGGAACTCTTCAAGCTAAGTATGTAGAGTCATGAATATGTGATTTATTCCACTTATATGCCTATTCAAACTAGATTTCATGAGTTCAATTCTCCCATCACGATTTTATGAATTTCTTGGGTTAGACACAATTTTGATGAAAATTCTCATGATCTTCGATGAATTCAATTCTCTTATTATTCAATACATAATATTTGATTTCAATTTCATGATTTCTATTAAAATCTCTCATGCATCAATATTTTTAAGTTATGACGAATTACTCAATTATGTAGGAATTTCAAGCTTATGTACCATGGTTGGTCACCGACATTGTTCCCGTTGCTAGTTCACGTACATTATGCAATTTATGAATTTCATTATTTCTAAATATCCTATGTAAACCAAGTAAATTTCATGAATATGATATATGCACTATGTATATTTTGGGAGTAGTATTTAACACCGAGTAGGCCGGGGTTCAATGCATCTAGGTCTTAAAACCACGTGCCACCATGGGTATGATAGGTTTCCTCTCCAAGAAATGTTTACCCTATCGAATGGGCTCATGAGTGATATCATGCCTTTATTATTCTTTCCCTTATAAAGGTATGAACACCTTACCAAGCAGGATTACATGTTGGGTTCCTTGTCTTCTTACACCGAGTATGTCGGTTATGAGAATCTCCCACTGTTCCTCATGATTTAAGTTGTTCATGTTCAGGATGTACAGTATCGTGTTTGTAGTATTTTTACCCAATTATCAGTCTATGAGGTTTTACTTATAATTTCGAATATGTTAAGCCTTGTGATTTTACTTTCAAATTTTGGGTCATTATGCTCCGATTTATGATGAACAACTCATATTTATGGCTATCTCACGATTAAAATTTATAGCGTCTTGTCCCTATCCTCATGTTTTACCTATCCCACGTAGTCAGTACATTCAACGTACTAACAACATACTTTTGCGCTATATCATCTCATGATATTGGTTTAGGTGACCAGTCTCCGCCCTGTCGCTAGATTCCATTCTGCTTCAGCTTCAGCATAGTTTTGGTGAGTCCAGATCACTCAAGGACGTCTGTTTTGATGCATATCCTTTTATGTAATTTCATATTTTTATACTCAATCGAGCTAGTTAGGAGTGTTGTCTCATCAGCTCATCTTATGAGTAGAGGCTTTCAGAAATAATGTATAGATACTTAATTGGTAGATTTGTAGTCTTTGTTTACATTTATTATATCCTAGATTTCCACTTATCATATGCTATATGTTTTCTTCCGCTTAGTCAGGCTCTTAATTATGCTATGAATGTGTCATGGGTTATCTTGGAGTCATTTATGGTTCCAGGCCCCGTGTTACATCTAGGGTCCACGATCGGGTCATGACAAATTTGATATCAGAGTCACAGGTTGAGGTGTGTCCTAGGGTGTCTAAAATTCATGTTAAGTAGAGTCTTTTTTATGGGTGTGAAGTGTGCCACACTTATAAGGAAGAGGCTACAAGACATTTTAAGAAACTTCCCTTTTTTCATGATCTATATCGTGTGATAAAGTTCAACCCTCTCTAATCTTCTAACTCATGCTATACACGTTTGTAGAAAATGCCACCCCAAAGGGTCAATGGAAGGAGAACTACAATGGCCATGGGACTGGCAATGGAGATAGGCATCAGCCAACCCCATCAGCTCCAGTGGACCTTTTGAATGAGCAAGTGACTCATGCCGAGTTTAGGCTACTTTTTAGATGCTAGCCCAGGCTATAATGGCACAGGTCAACCGACAGGGAATTACACCTATGAATCCTAATAGGGGTGCTATGGCAGAAAGAGTGCGAGACTTCACCAGAATGAACCCGCCAAAGTTTCATGGTTCTAAGGTAGACGAGGATCCACAAGAGTTTATTGAGGAGAACCAAAAGATTACCCAGATTCTGGTGGTTTCTAGAGAGGAGACTGCAGATTTGGCCTCCTATCAGCTGAAGGGGTAGCTCACATTTGGTTTCGCTAGTGGATAGTATGTCGTAGGGCAGATGCAGTTCCTATCGACTGGGATGAGTTTGTAATAGCCTTCTTGGATAGGTTCTTCCCCCAGAGATGAGAGAAGCCAAGGTTGTTGAGTTTATCAATATTAATTAGAACAACATGTCGGTTTAGGAGTATTCTTTGAAGTTCACTTAGTTGTGATGGTTGCTAAGCCAAGTGCTCGAATGAGTAAGTTTGTGTTGGTGGTCTCAAATTTAGTGGTCAAGTAGTGTAGGACCACTATGCTCAAGGTGACATAGATATCTCTTGAATCATGATTCATGCCCAACAACGAGGAGGAGAAGTTGAAGGAGAAGGATAGGGAGACCAAAAGGGCTAAGATAGGACACTTTAAGTACTCCCAGTAGAGGATCAGTGGTGGACACCATCCACGATCTCAGTAGAGTTCATCAACCCCAATATCATCGTCAATCCATCTAGGCCTAGGGATGATAATAGAGGTAAAGCAACAAGATCTAGAGGTCAGAGGAGCATTTCATGGGAGAAAAATTTCCTATCTTGGCAGAAAAATGTGGTAGGAACCACCTTGGATGATTCTTGGTGGGATCAGACGCTTATTTAGGGTGTGGTAATCTCAGTCATAGACTTAGAGACTGTCCTTCAACCGGAAAGGGTGATGGCAGAGGTTGTTCCCCAACCACCATGTCAGAAGCCCCAGCAACTCGGCCATATCAGCAGGCACATCTTTTAATACCGATGGCGGGAAACCCCAAAATTAATTCAATAACCTATCCTCCCTTTAGGTGTAGGAGAGCTCACCAGATATGGTCACTACTTTGTTACGAGTTTTTTTATCTTGATGTTTATGCATTGCTAGAACTAGGGGACATATTATCCTTTGTGACTCCTTATGTCTCTATCAGCTTCGGTGTCAGTCTCAAAATCCTCTCAAAACCCTTCTCAATCTCTACTTCTATCAGGGAGTAGATTATGGCTCGACGGGTATATAGAAATTTCCCTATCATAGTTCTTCAAAAAGTCACCTCAACCAAGTCAGTGGAGTTAGATATG
>JACEIK010004053.1:5732-27315 GCA_018107945.1 Datura stramonium
TCTGTATTCTGATTTCTTATTCTGAACTCTTTTCTGCATTAAACTGATTCTCATACTGAGCTATACTGTATTTGAGATATTATCTGACTATCTGATATTGTTTTACTAACTTTCATTCTGAATATATATCATAATATTATAAAACATGCTTGCTAGATTCATACTGGACTCAATACTCAACTTCTGAATTCTTTCTTCCATAGTTCACGCTATTTGCTATACTGGATTACTAACTTGCCGAAGGAACTAGCTTTACATACCTTCGCTTCGAATTTCCCGTCTAATTGGCGTAGCTCGGTCAGTACTTCTGCTATTTCTCCCAACTGTATTCATATATATATGTCAATTAGAACTAAATACGCTAATATTCTAAAAGAAAATATCACTTTCAATATATATATAGCCCAAACTTTGGCTTATCGAAAAATGGTCGTAAACTCGCTATTTCTCGAAAGTCCAGAAGGGAGAAATACTCACTTTAGGGCTAGGAGTATATTGACACTAATTTGGAGCAATTCCACTTACCTTATCTCGGTAGGACGATGGTTCGCCGGTCGAATTTCACGAAACTAACTCCGCAGGAATGCTCCCGGTAGCTTAATACTTCACTACCCAAGATTAATTTGAGTTTGGACGGCGTTTAGTGGCGTAAACGGAAGGAATTTTTAAGAATCCCTTCGTCCTCCTACTGTTCTGCTCATTTCTGGAAATTAAAAGTGGGGAGAATGAATTTTAAAATGAAGTGGGGGTTATATAGTTGGGACCTATAAGTTGCATTCGTCGAATGCAATTTATATATGTTGCATTTGCCTTGCGATGCGCCGACTTGGCGCTTGTCCGGTCCCTCCCCGGGCCTTTTTCTCGCATGTATGGCATTATAAAACTCTTAACCAGCATGCGAATAGGCCATCTACATGTCAAGAATTTACGGGGTGTAACACAACATACATAAAAAACGATAAAATTCCAATAAGTCTAATAATAATAACTGAAAAAAATTGCGCAAGGCCAGCAAGGTCACACACTAAACTAAAACTATACAACTATGCAACTAGTCCACAAAAGCCTCTAAAAAGTAAGCAAACTGAAGTGCATAGGACAAGGCTCCGACCTAACCATACTGTACACAAAAACTCAATACAAACAAAACTAGACACATGGATCCTGAAAGAAAGGAGCATGCCAACTCTTGGTTGAATTAGGACTTCTACTACAATTGTCGATCTTAGCCTCTACCTACTCTTGCAGCACGATCATAGGGGTCCCCAAGGAGAAGGGATATTAGTAAAAAGAAATGCAATGGTATGAAAGACTGAAAGTTGTAACTAAAATAATGTCCAAAGATAAACTGAACCAAATAAGAGAATAACAACTATCTGACACTCTGGAACCTGTCAACACAAACAATGGCAAATAATAGTTGAACGTAACTCATAAATAGAGTAGGGAGAGACAACCTGTAACTCTGTAACCTGCTACCCTATATGCAGACTCTGTGCATAAACATAACTCAACTGACTCATATGAGAATACCTTCAATACCTGGATCGGAGTTTATAGGAATCGACTCAATGGTTTCTTGATACTAGGACCAGGATTTAAGTATGGATACCTAATACCTGGACTAGGACTTTATATAGCCGACCATATACTTCGAATAGAATTTTCATATATAGAACATCGCACAGTTAAGCATTTGATACTTGGACTACAGAGGGCATGCAACATCACACAATCAACCATCTAATACTTGGACCAAAGAGGGCGTGCGGTATCACATAATCAGCCATCTGATACTTGGACCAGAGAGGGTTTGCAGTAAATAATATGCAAACCATGCAACATAAGAAAAACAAATTCATATATAAGCAACTAAATAATGCAACCACAAGCAAGATATATAAAATCGATACTTGGACCGGCAATTGAACAATGCAATATAACTGACTCAGAGAATGGGTCCAACTTGGAAGACCAACTGAATGCCTTACTCCTAGCATCTGACAGAAGGGGTCATAAAACATAGCTTGACTCAAAAGCTTAACATAAACTTAAGATTCTAGGAATATAATACTGAACCTCACATACAGATTCTTAGAATCAACTTTGGATACTCAGACCCAACTTTGGAGTACTTGGACTCCGCTTTGAATACATGGATTCAATTTAGGAAGCTTAGACTCAAATCAAACTCAACATGGAGTAATTAGGTCCATTTAGAGTTCTTGGACTCACTTAAGGTACTTAAACATGATTTAGATTACTTGGACTCGAGTCTAGATACTTAGAATCAACGTTCGTTTAATGTAGAACTTAGTAACCCAGTAACTTGCCCTTAGCTTTAGGAATCAAAGTTATGGAATCTCTTTTAGGATTTAAGCATTTTAAAACATATGTACATAAAGGTAGTTGACCATATTAAGGAATCGTTGCATTAGTACCCTCATTTACCCTTAGTAGCCCAGTACTAGATCTTAGCTTACTTTAGTTGTTACGTCATTGTCTTGGCTTTGTTGCTAATTATTTATAAATACTAGAACTTTGAACATGATCAAATAACATATATGAAATAATTTAAAGAACCGGCTAAACAATTCCCATGCTAAGGGTTCTCCAACTCGATGTTACGCTACGACAACAATCGACACAATATTACACTTTAAGTGCCTCTTCGGGCTAGGCATAATCTCAACAATTTAGATTCAAGTAAACATGGAACTTTAAGGATGAAATGTTACTCAACATATTGTCCCAATACATATGAGACACTTGCTGGTTCATTCAATCTGCAATGCAAGAATCGTGCTTGAAAGAACAATTGATGGGGGCACGTTACATAACTTGTTCCGACGAGTTTTTCTTAGCCAACTTTTTCCTTCAAAAACCAGAACAAAGCCCCTTCAATTCCTTTAGATTACAACCAAGTGATAAGGCTTTTCAAGGAAATTTTTCAAGCCAAAACATCGCATCGCCGACAGCAACAACAACAAAATACATGGCAATATTTTAGCAATTTACTACAACTTGCTTCCACAAACTTTAAGGGAAAATGGAAGAAGGATATCACCTAACTTCCCTTCTGGCCAACTCCCATTAATATGGAGTATATCCCAAGACAAAAAACAGTTGCACCAACCTTCAAAATGAGCATCAAACTTCAACAACACACCAAAAACGACCCTCCAACATGGCCTCCTACGTCTAGTTTTAGCTAGAATCTTAAGCAAGTTTGGAAACTAGGAACACTTACCTTTTTCTTTAGATTATTATTGGATAGAATAGGATAATTTTCCTTCAATTTACTTTCCAAAAACACAACAACTTTTTCACGCCCCAAAATTGGGGTAGGACGCGACCGACACTCAATTCTAAAGAGATCAAGAATTCGGCTATATAGCATCTGGAATGTAACCCTTAGGCCAGTTGGGCCACCTATCACAGTCAACTATAACATGATAATGGACTGGCCAGGTCTCAAAAAACATGAAGAATGCCAACAAGGCCATGATAACAACTGAAAAGAACTGTGGAAGACCAACTAAAATGCAAACTGCATTGAAACTGAACAACTGTACAACTCATTCACAAAAGCCTCTAAAGGTTAAATAATACTGAATGCACGGGAAAGGGCCCCCGCCTACCTAAATGTACATTAAAACTCAAAAAAACCAAACCAAACATATGGCTCCTGAAAGAAAGAAGCATACCAACCTTCACTGGATCTGGGCTCCTATTGTAACTGTCGATCCAAGCTCCTATCTGTACTTGCAGCATTATTTCAAAGTCCCCAAGCAAAGGGATGTTAGTACAAAGAAATGCACTGGTATGTAAGACTGAATGTTGTAAATAAAGCAATACCAAAGATAACTGAAGCAGATAAGGGAATAGCAACAACCTGACACTCTTGAACCTGTCAACATAAACAATGGCAAACAACAACTGAACATAACTCAAAAGGTAGGGTAGAGAGAGATAAGCTATAACTCTACAACTGAATACCCTATATGCAAATTATGTGCATGAGTATAACATAACTAACTCATATGCCTACACTTCGGATACTTGGATCAAAATTTATGAGAATCGACTTGGTGGCTACCTAATACTTGGACCAGGATTTAAGTTTGGCTACCTGATACTCAAAACATGACTTCAAGAGTTGCTTGCTACTTGGACCATGACTTTATATGGCCAACCTGAAACTTGGACCAGTATTTTCATACATATTCCATCGCACATTCAACCATCTGATACTCGAACCAGAGAGGGCGTGCAACATCATGGAATCATCCATTTGATACTTGGACTAGTAATGGAATGTGGTAAATAATTAAAATCATTCAAATGAGCAAATTGATACATAGACTAGCAACTGAACAATGCAATATATCTGACTCAGCTAACGGGTCCAACTCGGAGGACCAACTGAACAATGCAAGGTAACCGACTTAGATAATGGGTCCAACTCGGAGGACCAACTAAACATACCACCCTGGCACCCGAAAAAATAATACATAAGACATAACTTTACTTGAAAGTTTAACATGAACATGAGACTTGAGGAGTACGACACTAGACCGTTCTTATGAGTTCCTAGAACCAACTTTGGATACTTACACCCAATTTTGGAATACTTGGACTCTACGTGAATACTTGGATTCATTTTTAAAAGCATAGACTCAACTTGAACTCAACTAGGAGAACTCAAAATCTATTATGGATACTCAGCGTCAACTTTCACTACTTTAGAACCCGGTATCTCGGTATCTTATCAATAACTTAAGGAATAGGAGTTATGGAATTTCTTTTTAAGACTTAAGAACTTTAAAATATATATATATATATACATAAGGGTAGTGACCATATCAAGTAATCTCTATTTTGGTACACTCATTTACCCTTACTCACTTGCCATTCATTTTTAGGGTACATTGTCCTTACGTCGCCGTCTTAGTTTCAATTTCTAATTTCATAAAGTGACCAGCACCTCATACATGATCAACATAAAATATATGACATAATTTAAATGACCAACTAATACTGTCCACGCTGAGGGGTCTCCAACTCAATGTACAACTACGACAACACTCGACACGATATCACACTTTAAATGCCTCTTTGGACTAGATATAATCTCAAAATTTAGGTTCAATCAAATATGCAAATTAAAGATAAAATATAGCTTGACACACTGCCTCAATACATTTAAGAAGTTTGTTGGCTCATTCAACTCACAATGTACAAATCGTGCTTGAAAGAACAACAGACAGGACACCTTACGTACCTTTTTCCGATGAACTTTCCTTAGCCAATTTCCTACTTCAATGACCAGTATTTAACATTATTAGTCTCTTAAATATATAGAAAACAGAAATCCTAATATGTATCACAAAATTCAGCCAAAATAATTCACTAAATGGCAGTCACAACAACAACAATAACTCACGGCAATACCAACAACTATAGAAATTTTATTTACTTATTTCAGTAGATTTTGAGGGGGGAAATAAGAAGAGAAAAGTATATTTCCAACCAAAGAAACTGCCAAAAATCCTAGAGAAATCGAGCAAGAATTCAGCTCAAAGATAGACCAACGGCAGCTCACTTTAGCTGCCAAATTCCAGCTTTTGGCATACAAGTTGAGCGGCTTAAAGAGCGTAAAATCTTACCTTTAGTATTGGCTTCAATCCTTTTTCAAATAGGGAAATACAAGCAGTAAAAACAGAATTTAGAATGCAGCCAATCACCTCTGAATAACTGCCAAAACTAGCTCCAAAACTGCCTCTAAATCACCCTGTACACTTGGAAACTAGCACTTAATTTGTCCTGTGTTTTGATGAAATTTTATCTTGATGTTTCCTCTTCAATTCACTTCTGTTGTATGCTGGAAATTTGAGAGAATTTTTGAGTATAAGCAAGCACCTCAAATCTGTAAAAGTGCTAAAGTGAAATATAAGCCAAACATTAGATTTTTATAGACTTGAGGTGGTGGAGGCATTTTCGGGCAGTGGCCACATCACTGCTTGACAGTGCCATCGTAAAATGCTTATAACTTTTTACTCTAAACTATGATTAATGATTGGTTGATGTTATGAAAACTAGACTCAAACACCTATAATTTGATTGGTCGTAGGACTCGTAACTCATTATATATTGGGAGATATGGTCGTTTAAGGTTGACCCTTGCTTATGAACTTCACATACTCTTTGCTTTTCCCTTCGCACATGTTTTCCTCCTCACCTACAAGCAATATACAACTCGTACTTCCCTTAACATAGCATTCAAACATTAAATAATCATCAAAAATAATTCAGGGTGTAACATCCTCCCCCTTAGGAACATTTATCCTCAAATGAGAATTAACTTTGCTTAACATGCTTCAAAATATATACTTAGTAACTTAGGTATCAAATACATACCTCAGTATCAGATCTACATCGTAAATAGGTTAGGATACTTCCTCCTAGCTTCTCCTCTATTTCCCAAGTTACTTCTTCAACATTGTTACTTTTTCATAATACTTTGACGGCGATTTCCTTAGTTTGAAGATTCATGACTTGCTGATCAAGGATGGCAACTGAGACCTCTGTATAGGTCATCTTGATGTTGGGGATATTCTTATGCCCATTTTCCATACTTTTGCCAATCTTTTACCTTGTTTTGAGATGTTTATCCTTATGAAATGCATGAATTCATGAATGTACATGTTAAATGAGCTAAAATGTATTTTTAGATGGTTTTAGCAGGTAACTGATAGAAAAAGGCTCAAAAAAGTGTCCAAGGTGTAAAAAAAGAAGAAATCAAGAAAAGTTAATCTAGTGAGATAGTTGGCATGGCGCGCTAGGCACCAAAGCTCAGAGAAAATTGTACTAGGGTTGGTGCAGCACACCATAGCCGAAACTTCAGAAGAATTTTGATCAAAACCTTGGACGACTGAGTGGAGCGGCGCGCCAGAGGTATTCCGGACTTAGGAAATTTTCTAACACTCTGGTGTAGTGGCAGGTGCGGCGTGCCAGGTCCCTGATTTGCAAAATTTGAGTAACACCTTGGTGAGATAGCTGGTGTGGCGCACCAGAGACCAAACATCAGAGGAAATTCTAGCCAAGTTTGGTAAGATAGGTGGTGCAGTGCTCCAGGGGCTGTCCGGGGCAGATTTTTCTAAGTCAAAAAGTTGAACTTCTCAGGGGAAATAAAGTCATTTGATACCTTGCTTATAAAAATATCATCTAGGCCATTTTTTTAGAGATCTTTGATCTGAAGATCAAATTGTATGCAGCTTTTGGAGGACTGACAAGAAGTTCATATTTCTTCTATGTTTTTCTACTTTACTTACTTTGTTAATTTGAATGATGAATTTTTGGGTTTTACACTTGAACATGAGTGGCTAAACTCCCGTTCTAGGGTTTTGTCCATGGCTAATGGTTGTATTTTGATGGTTTATTTATGTTAGACTTTCAATTTTTCCTTTAAAAATGGTTTATGCTTAGTTGTTTCATTGATTATTCGTTAGATTGATCACCTCAAAAATATTATTTGTTGGCTCTAAGTTGAACATGGGGTGGGGAACTAAGAGGGTTAAAAGGAAGCATAAAATAGATTTCAATTGTCTTGTTCAATTAGTTCAAGAGTTGATTTCGTTGCTGAGGATAGGGATATACCCTGCAACCCTATTTAGTTGGATACAAGTATCATCAACCATCATCTCATGTTTCTCCTGCAACCATAGGGATATAGGTCGTAGGTTCGTGAGATAGTTCTTGCATATTCAGGAGAATAGTAAGAAATGGAATAGTAACTTGCAACTAGAAATCTTAGAAGAATGTTGTCTAGCATTTTCAAATCCTAAGACTCAACTTGAAAGCAAAAGTGCCAATACCTCGGGTTTCTCTCATCATTTGAATTAGAAACACTTTGCAAACAATTCTAATTTCTTAGTTGAATTTACATTCTAGTTTAGTCGAATAATCCCAAAAACCCTTTTCCCTATTTTATTTATGTTTACTAGAATAGTGAAATAAAAGTTCACAAACTTAAGCAATCAGTTTATCAAGTCTCTGTGGGAACGAGATCGAGACTTCACCGTCCTATATTACTTGACGATCACATGTGCTTGTGTGTGCTTGGCGATATCAAGTTTTTGGCGTCATTGTTGGGGACCTAAATTGATTGATTGTTTATGGTTAGGACTTTTATTGAACTATTTTGCACTTTACATATATTGTTGGTTGCTGAAAGTTTCAGGTGGTGTTTGTTTGGTGTATGCCAGCTACTAGAGGTCAGGCACAACCCTAGGCTCACTTTGATCCAGAAATTGAAGGAATTTCCATCAGTTAGCGATGGTAGAAAATAATGAACAAGCACAGGGCAACAACAAGGACAAGATTCCAGTGCTAAATGTTTCTCAGCCAAACTTGGAGAATGCTTCTAAAGTGATTATCAAGCGGGGCATCACTTGAAATTTTGAGTTGAAGGAGGGAACCATGCAGTTTGTTCAAAGCACATTCTAGTACCATGGTAAACCACATGAAGACCCTAATAAGTACTTGGTCACATTCGTTGAGCTGAGTGAAAATTTTCACCATCAGAATGTCTAAGACGAATATGTCAAGTTGACACTTTTTCCCTTCTCACTAATTGGGGAAGCAGAAGAGTGGCTACAGAATGAGCCTGCAGGATCTATCACCTCTTGGAAGAGTTTGTCAAAAAATTTCTCAACAGATATTTCTCTTCAAGAAGAACAAAAGAGTTGAGAGGAAAGATCTCAGGATTTGTCCAAAAAGATGGCGAGACCTTAGCTCGGGCTTTGGAAAGATACAAGGAATACTTGAGAGATTGTCCACACCATATGCAGCCAAAGAAGATTATTGGGCATAATTTCATAGAAGGGCTGAAGCCAGAGTCTAAGGTTTTACTGGATGCTACCAAACAAGGGAAAATCTTGTCTAAGAGCTACGATGAGATAGAGGCTCTGTTGACTCTCATGTCAGCTGGGAGCCAAGACTATCAGGAATCAGACAGAGGTTTTACCGCAACCAAAGTCCCAAGGAAGTTTGAGTTTTATGGTATAGCGGCAATCCAAGCAGATATTAGTCAGTTGGTGAATGTCATCATCAAGTTAGTGACCACACCAGCTGCAAGCCAAGTTCATCAGGTTCAGCAAGTTCAGACTCCACCTCCATCACGTGAGGCATGTGGAGAAGGTCATACATATTCAAGTTTTCCACTAAGCCCATAGTCTATTTACTTTGTGGGTCAGCAAGGTCATAGCTGCAAGCCCAGAGTTTTGTACGAAATACTTACAATCAAGGGTACAAAAATGCAGCTAATCCCTCTTGGGGAGGAAATTCAAACTTTCAGAGGCCCTCAAACAAATTCCATAGACCTCAAGGCTAGAAGCATGGCAGTTATTTAGAGGAGACCATGAGGTAGTGGGTGGTTCAATAGACTCAAGTGGTTAATGAGATGCAGAAGGCAATCCACGAGTTGTAAAGTCAAATGGGTAAATTGTCCCATCAACAAACAAACAGACCTCAAGGGGAACTTCCAAAAACACGGAGAAGAACCCCAATAAGAATGTCGGCACCATCTCCTTATGCAGTGGAAAGGAGCTAGGTGAAATGACACCCAGAGATAACAAATCAGAGACAGAGCAGGTTGCAAAGTCCAAGCGGGAGGTTGGGAAGTCAAGTAATTCACTGCCGAAAATGGTAGAAGATAGACCACCTCCTCCATTCCCACAGAGGTTCAAAAAGCAGAAAGAGGACGCAACTTGTATAAAGTTTCTTGATGTGTTGAAGAAGATACATGTGAATCTACCATTTGTAGAGTTATTGCAATAGGTTCCTAAGTACGCCAGGTATCTAAAGGATATTGTGGCAAACAAAAGAAGGATCATTGAGTTCGAAATTGTATCTCTCATAGAAGAGTGCAGTTCCCAAGTTCAAAACAAGATGCCAAAGAAGCTAAAATATCCTGAGAGCTTCACTATTCGATCATAATTGGAAGCCAAGAGGTCGGCTCAACACTGTATGATCTGGGTGCAAGCATCAATCTCATGCCTACATCACTATTAGGAACGTTGGGGTTAGGAGAACCACAGCCCACCATAGTGACATTACAGTTAGCTGACAAGTCTATCACTTATCCCAAAGGCATTATTAAAGATGTATTGATCAATGTGGTACCACTCATTCTGCCAGTGGACTTCATCATCCTTGACTATGAGGATGACGAAGTACTTCCCATCATTTTGGGAAGAGGATTCTTGGCCACTGCTGATGCAGTTACAAAGGTAAAATCAGGCAAGATGTCAATGACTGTGGATGGCCAAGAGGCAGTTTTTGATGTGTTTAGAGCGGCAAGGTTGTTACCGAACTATGAGGAGTTTAAGATGAACATAATTATGGAGCCAATAAATTCTAAGCCGGTTCTTGGGAAACATGTGTTGCGAGTTGAATCACCAGGAAAGCAGGTTACTAATCATCTTACTCAATTGGAGGAGCGAGAAGTCTTCCGTCGTGCCATGACGTTAAATCGGGCGTTGCATGGAAGGCAACCCGTGAATGTCATTCCATGACTATAAATAAGGTGCTTGGTTGGAGGCAACACATCTTTCGCTCACATTTTTTGTTTTGTAGAGACAAACGGGGAATTCCAAGTGAAAGAGCAAAGAAAGGAAGATGATAAAAGCTTAAGTCTGCGGTAAAATACCTGGCGTGGGGTTCTAGGTGTTAAACTTCAAAAGGGAAAAGTTTTTTGGTTGGTGTAATGGGTTTAGCTTGGCGAAAAAATAATTCTAAGTATGGGGTGTGTTGGATGGCGCACCTTGCCAGGTGAAAAATGGGCGAAAATATTTTGGGTCCATGGGTCAAATTTGACCCAAGGACCCTAAAGTTAATAAAGACCCGTGAACCACACCTTTATTTTAAATCCCCATTCATCTTCTCTCTCTAAAAAGCCAAAGAAAAAAATAAAAAAAATCTCTCTCTTTTGTCTCTTAGGTCGTAACTCCTATCCCCTTGTCACTCATTGTTGTCTTCTCCGAAAAGCTTGGTGAAGCAAACTTCTTCAAATAAAGTAAGTAAAGTTCCTCTCTCCTTTGGTATTCAATATTGTAAGCATTCTCCCATTACCATTTCTTCCCTAAGTTGAAAAACCCAAAACCACCATTGTTGGGTAAGAATCTTGAACTTCATAATGTGGGTTTTCATGACTTAAATCTCATATTTTATTCTATAATAATGTTATATCCTTGTTTGGGTTGCCTGGTTTGGTTGAATTTTGGTGATTTGAAGTTGTGGGTGTGAAGAGGATGATGAATGGGTTGTAGAGAAATTTCATGAAATTTTGTGAATTGGTGTATGTAGAGAGGGAAATTTCTTGAATAATGTGATTTTTGAATTGTGAAGATATTGGGTTGTTAATAAAGTCATCTTAATTCATGGTGGAAAGTAGTAAATTCATGTTAATTGTTTTTTGAATCTATTGTGACTACTTTCATACTTGGGTTGTTGTGAATTATGAATTAAGAGTTGGAGAAAGTGAAGGGAGTGGCTAACTTGAAGCACCCTTTTTGAAAGAAAAAAGGAAAAAGTTAGAAGGGTGTGAGGGAAAATCATGAATATGGTTTGAAGCATAAAGTTGGTGAATAATTTGAGTTGATGATATCTGGCATGATAATGGGGAAAGTCTAAGTATCCTATTTGACAACTTTTCACAATTATGCTAGCGGATTAAGTGTGGGGTCGTTTTGCAGCTCTTACACCTAATTAGCTAGCCTTGTTATTCATGAACTAATTTTGTAATGTTATTGTTGTGGATGGCAGCTACTATGGCATCACGAGTAGACAAAGGAAAACAAGTAGCAATTTCTAGAAAGGGGCTCAAAAGGCTCAGAAAGGGAGTTGCATCGAGCTCATCAGCCCAAAAGGCGCCCCCTTCTAGGAGGTTTATAGCCAAGGTCGTGGAGGAACATGGGCTCAAATGGTTTAATGCCCAAAAAGAAGCATAGTATGCTCCGAAGAATCGGATTGGCGAGGGTTGCCTGGTACTTGAGTTCCCCACTATTTGGGACACCATCTGAGAGTTGGAACAGGGATATGGCTTGTTAAGCTAGAGGAGTGCAAACTCACCTTGGTGAGGGAATATTATGTGAATTGGAACTCCTCATTTGGAGAGAGCACAAAGATTACGGTGCGGGGAAAAGTGGTTTGGTTCACGAGTAGGTCTTTCAATGCATTCCTTGGCATGCAGTGGTGGACCTGGAGATGTACATCATGATGCTTGAGAAGCCCCTATATCGTGACATTCATCATTCTTTGTGTGGATAGCATTTAACGGCCTGGTGGGAAAGAGGTGAAAATGTCACTCATTCGACACTCTCATTTTCCTATTTGATTAAGCAGGCCAGAGTTTGGGTCAAGTTGGTCTGCGTGATACTTCTTCCAGGGACACACACCATGGAGATCACTTGAGAGAGGGTGGTATTGGTGTATATGCTGATGAAGGAGCTTCCAATTAACATTGGCGCAGTGTTGAGGGACAACATGAGGAGATCCAAAGATAACTGCTGATGGAAGTACTATTATGGGAGCTTGTTGACTTAGTTCTTATGGGGCCTTGAGATTGAAGAAGAGGAGGAAGACCTTCATCTACCCCTAGCAAGGAACTTGGCAGGTAAAATGACTGATATCACAAAATTTAAGGAGCCAACCAAATTATTAACACCATTCCTCACTCCAGCTAACTGCAATGCTCCCGATGACAGTTGGAGAGGCCGTATCTTTGGGATGTTTGAGTTGTAACTAAAGTTTTGAGGTAGAACTATGATTGCTAAGGAGATGGAAGCACTAGAGGTGTGGTAACCACTCACAGAGAGTGCAATAATGATGTGCAAAGTGGGAACGGTGTTTGAGGATCCATTGGATGATGATGAGCCTACAGTGTTGATTGATGTCGTTGATGATGATAATGAGGAGGATAATGATGCCACTACTAGAGCTATACAGGTTGATGATGCAAATGCAGAGGATGATGATGATGATGATGATCAGGAGTATAGTCCTAATGATGAGGACTTTTCTTAGAGGCCTAGGAAGTTCTCTTTCTCTCCCTACTTGATATGATTTATTTGTGCACTAGGCACAGAACACTGTTTGTGAGTGGGATGGAGGAAATAGATTTCCTATTTATACTATCTTTGCTAAATTTATTGTGAGATGTAGCCTCAATCTTCTGTGGTAGTGGCTTGGTTTGTGATTGATTAACCTGGGTCTGTAATAGTGAGTAATGTGGATGGCTGTGAACACTGGTGTTGTGTGATGTGATTGTTCGTCTCTAGTAATTTTAATTTTGTTAACAAATTTTTTTAAAAATTTTTTGTTCTTCATAGAGGTAGTTTCCCTTTCCGATGATGGATGGATGACGATCGTCTTAAGATAAAATTAGTCACACTTTTTAAATTTTTTAGGATGAAATCAAAAACCACCACTTGTGTGCTCTTGATACTCCACTTAAAAGCTAAGCTAGAAGCAATGAAGTGCTCATCGTGAATGCATAAGAAGTGAGAATTGAATGTGAGATATAGGTTCTTTAACTTGACTCAAGAAAAAATCTTAGGGCTTAATAATGAAAGAATTCATTCTATTAGATTGTGTGGATATGTGGCCATAAGAAACCGACTTAGATCATGATTCCATGAGGGGTGAGCTTAAAATTCTGTGTTTTGTATATATTGTAACATCTATAACTTGTCTTAAGTGTGTATAGGATAGCTAGTTCCCAAAGAGGTAAGATGTAATTAAGGCATTTCTTTGAACAACCCATTTTGTCCGTTGTTGTTGTAACTTCCTAAACATTACCGCTAGTTAACTCTATTGAGCCATAAGCCTTAATTTTCTTCTTATACACAAAAGAAGCCTATTCCCTTTGTTGTGAGACCTCAAGAATTTTTTTATCTAAAGATAGTTTGAGGCAATTTGAGATTTAAGAATGAAGGTTCTACCGAAGTAGAAAAAGTTAAGGGAAAGGAAAGAAAGAATGAAAAAATGTGGATGGCAAGATGAAAAAAATAGGAAAGAGGGGTGCCCACAAAAAATAACATGTCTACTTGTTTCTATAACATCAATAAAAGATTTGTAATGGTTGATTATTCTTGTTGAACTCATATGCAGAAAGTAGCAGTCAAGTAGTATAAAGAGGGGCATGAGAAAAGCAAAGGTGATTAGTGAAAGAAAGGGTGAGTAGTGAGTAAAAAGAAGAGGTGGACAAGAGAGATGAGGTGAAAATGTCTTAAAGTTCTTAGGATTGGTAGCCACTACAAAATGAAAATCATTCCTACCTGTCCCTTAGTTGACATTACCACCAGTAAATGTCCTTATGATCTTACTCATTTTAAAGTGATTAAGTAATCTGACTATACATGAGAGGCAAGACCATGGTATGTTGCATGTGTGTCGAATGTCATTCGTGAGCATGAGTATGCCTTGATTACTATGTTCCAGGATTTTATTGATAATATGAAGGAAGGAACATCACTAAATAGGTGAAGGCATAAGTTTATCAGAATCGGTGTATTATGTGCTAATTATGTGCTACATTTTTCATACTTAATCATCTTGTCCCTGTTTCGAAAAAGATAAGTCATTATACAACGTATGTAGTTTCGAATGTGAAGAGCTTCTTTGTGTATGTGCAATGGATTGGTTATGAATTGATGAACCACGTATTCATGTGATTTATTCTATGTGCTTAAGTGAGAGTCGATAGAGGTGACAAGTTGTGTGGAAAAAGAAGTGTTTGTGGATATAAGTAAGGATTTTTCAAGGATATACAATGGTTTAAGTGTGAGGAGGTGATGTTACACATATTCTTATGCCCATTTGCCATAGATTTGACCATCTTTTATCTTTCTTTGAGATGTTTATCCATATGAAATGCATGAATTTATGAATGAGCTAACAAGTGTTTTTAGATGGTTTTAGCAGGTAACCGATGGAAAAAGACTCAAAAAAAGTTCTAAGGTGTGAAGAAAGAAGAATTCGAGAAAAGTTTGCCTAGTGAGATAGATGGTGTGGCGCGCTAGGCACCAAGATTCAGAGAAAATTATACTTAAGCTAGTGCGGCATGCTAGAGCCCACACTTCAGAAGAATTTTTAAACACCTTAGCGAACTGAGCGGCACGACGCGCCAGAGATATACCGAACTTGAAAGATTTTCTAACACTCTAGTGCAGCTCACCAGGTCCCTGGTTTGCATATTTTGACTAATACCTTGGTGAGATGGCTGGTGTGGTGCGCTAATGACCAAACTTTAGAGGAAATTCAAGCCAAGTTTTGTGAGATAGTTGGGGTGGCACACCAGGGGCTGTCTGGGCCTGACTTTCTAAGTCTAAAAGCTAAACTTCTCAAGGGAAATGAGTCATTTGATACCTTTATTATAAATATATCATCTAGGGTATTTTGTTAGAGATCTTTGATTAGAAGATCAAATTGTATGCAGTTTTTGGAGGAGAGACTAGAGGTTCATATTTCTTCTAGGTTTTTCTTCTTTACTTTACTTTGTTAATTTGAATAATGAATTATTGGGCTTTACACTTGAACATGAATGGATAAACTCTTGTTTTGGAGTTTCGATCATGAGTGATGGCTGTAGTTTGATGGTTTGTTTATGCTAGACTTTCAATTCTTCATTTAAAGATTGTTTATGCTTACTTGTTTTTATTGATTATTCGTTATATTGATCACCTAGCAAATATTATCTGTTGGCTCTTGGTTGAACTCGTGAAAGAGAACTAAGAGGTTTAAAAGGAAGCATAAAATAGGTTTCAATTATCTTTTTTAATTAGTTCAATAGTTGATTTCGTTGCTAAGGATAGGGATACACCTTGCAACCATGTTTATTGAATACAAGTATTGTCAACTGTCGTCTCATATTTCTCCTGCAACCATAGGGATATAGGTGTTAGGGTTCATGAGATAGTTCTTGCATATTTGGGAGAATAGTAAGAAATCGAATAGTAACTTGCAACTAGCATTCTTAGAAGAATGTTGTCTAGTGTTTTTGAATTCTAAAACTCAACCTGAAAGCAAAAGTTCCAAGAACACGAATTTCTCTCATCATTTAAATTATAAACACTTAGCAGACAATTCTAATTTCTTAGTTGAATTTACATTTCAAGTTCAGTAGAATAATCCCAAAAACCCTTTTCCCCATTTTATTTTTGTTTACTGGAATAGTGAAATAAAGGTTCAATAACTTAAGCAATCAGTTTATCAAGTCTTCGTAGGTACGATATCTGGGCTTCACCATCCTATATTACTTGCATATGCTCTTGAGTTAACTTGGTGACATCACATCTCCTCAGAAGCCTGGACATTATTAATAGGCATAATATGGGTCGGGTCTCCTACATATTTCCACGACATCGACACATGAAATACTGGATAGACTGCTGCTAGCTCTAGCGGCAACTATAACTCATAGGCTACTTTGCCTATCCTGCAAATAACTCTGTATGGTCCAACATATCTAGAGTTTAGCTTGCCCTTTCAGCCAAATCGCATGACGCCTTTCATAGGTGACACTTTTAGGAAGATCTAATTATAAACAACGAACTCCAACACTCGACAATGTAGGTCAGCGTAGCATTTCTGTCTTCTTTGAGTTTTCTGAAGTCGATCTTTAATAAGCTTTACTTTGTCATTAGCCTGCTGCACTAGATCTTACCCCAATAGTTTTGTTTCAAAAATTCCAAACCAGTTTATTAGAGATCTGCATTTCTTCCCATACAAAGCTTTATATCGGGCTATCTGAATACTTTCCTGATAACTGTTATTGTAGACAAATTCTATCAAGGGGATATGTTCATCTCAACATCCTCCAAAGTCCAAAATATAGGAACGCATCATATCTTCGAGCATCAGAATGGTGCGTTCGGCCTGTCCATCTGTCTAGGGATGAAATTTGGTGCTAAGATTCAGCTGAGTACCCAAGCCTTTCTGGAAGGACTGATGTGTTGTAAGTTTACAACACTTTTGACACTTAAAACTGATAAAATAACATGAAATTAAGTATGTTTATATGGATATTAGGCACTTTTACTTTGATTTTAGGGAAAACAAGTGTTGGAGCAAAGATGTGCAAAAGAATCCTTAAAATGCAGAATCAGCCAAAGTACCAGTCTCAGTATGAGCCGTACTGAGAATTGTGATGAAAGTTAGAAGGCTGAATTGGGAAGAAGGAAACATATGACTCTTAGTACGAGCCGTAACTAGAGTTGTGGAAATATTCGAAAGAAATTACACAAAGGCAGACTCCTAGTATGGATGGACTCACGAACCTTGGCACCAATGTATGATTGTAATAGGAGTTGTGGTGAACTTCAGAAGATTTTTACTACTTGATACTTCAGACACTATGGACAATACGAGTCATGGCAAGAAGGTACGAGTCGTACCACAACACTCGTGAAGAATTTCAGAAGATGTTATAGTTCTTAGGGCCAAACCACGGAAGCAATATATGACTCATAGGACGAAGGTATGAGTTGTACCAGCATGCCAACACTTAGCCAAATCTGCAGCAGCCAAGAACTTACGAAAAGCAGGTACGACCCGTACAATCCTGCTACAGGTCGTAGGTTCAATCGCGGCACAATCGGAACTAGATATTGAAAACTCCCTGTTAGCTTAGGAAGAGGTTTCAAATGTCTGTATAGATATCCTTTATGTTTTATTTTAGTAAGAGGAAGGACATAATTGAGTTAGTAGATGGGTGAATAGTCATTTTTCCAAATTTTTATCAAGTTTTGAGGAGCAATTTTTGGGATCAAATTCTTGATTTCCTACATTGTTCTTGAGATTTTTCTTTGATAATCAAATCTGATTTCCTTCCAATTGTTGCTATAAGTATTTCATTATGTATTTTTCTATGAAATCCAATTATAATCTTACAACCATTAGAGGCTAAAACCTCCGTAACTAGGGGTTGTGGGAACCATGGCAGATTAACAAATTAGGGTTGCACAAAAGTGATTCAAAACCAATGTGAAAAGCTTTTATTGTATTCTCTTCATCTTTAAATGTTTATTAATGGTGTACAACGTTAGGACTTGCCCGATTTCTTTACTTGCTTGAGCCTAGAGAAGTAGAGATTAGGAAAAGAGAATTACAATAAAGCCTTGATCTTTACGATCATTGTATTAACTTGAGTTGTGGTCGCACGATAGTTAAATTTTAAACATATTGATAAAGGTTAGTTTGAAATTGCTCATGAAACCTGACCCGGTGATTGAGTATAGTCATCTAGACAAACCCGTCATTTGGATGAACCGTAGTTATCAATTCTATAAGTAAGCATTGGGATTGATCATGTGTGTATACCCGAAGTAGTTATGAACTATAACACCTCGAAATTTTTATTGGTAATTATTTGATGTTTTATGATAGGTTAGGGAAAGTGCGGGTTATATATTGGTCGTAGGTGTCAAGGGAAATGTGTACGATCAGAAAAAACCAAAGAGTATGTAAAGTTTATAAGTAAGGATCAACTTTAAACAACAATATCTCCAAATATATAATGAATTAGGAGCCCCACTACCTATCAAACTAAAGGTATTTGAGCCTAGTTTTCAGAACATCAAACCGCTTGTCAATCGGAGTTCGAAGTAAAATGTTATGGGCATTTTACAAGACCATCGCGAGCAGTGACGCGGGCATGACGCCCTAGCGCCTCCACCGCCCTACCCCAATTTATTTAAGTTGTTGGCTGCTCAAATCATATCATTCCTATCCAAATTCGAGCTGCCTGCTTAGGGGAAATTTCTCTCTATATTTTACAACCAAAAACTAAGATAAATCAAGGCAAATCATCAACCAAAAATTGAAGCCAAGTAAAGAAGATTATTGCAAAGTTGAAGAGAGACATCGGTGAGTCTTGTTGCTGCGTTTTTGAAGCATGTTTATGATGTTTTTTTTTTCCTTTTCGGAGGAGTACTTAGATGAATATATACTACCTTTTGTTAATGGTTGGATTCAAGGGAGGAGGTAAGGATTCTATCCTTTAAACTTACCAAAAATCTTAGCTAAAAGCTTGAAAATTCAAGGCAAGGCTAGGTTATTTTTTTCATGTGTGTTTAGCTGAAGTTTCTGCCATTCTTTGGGCTGTCAAGTTGCTGTTTTTGCAATCATGTTAAGATTCCTAGATATTCCATCTTATTAGGAGTGGAACACAATAAAAGGGTTACCATTTCTAGCTATTAAACTTGCAAGAATTTTCTTAGCTAAAGCTAGAAGTTGAAGTTTGTTTTGTGGCTCATTTTTTTTGTGTGTTTTTGGGTGAAGTTTTTGGCCGTTTTTAGAGGTTGATACAGCTGTGTTTTGCTGGGAATATACTCCTTTTATTCTGGGGAATAATCACAATGTAATCTAGGTAAGTTCACCATTTTATTTTTCCCTTAAAGACTGCGGAAACAAGTTAAAACAAAGTAATGAAATGTTGTTTTGTATTTTTGTTATGGTTTATGTTAGGATGAAATTTTGTCTAGGAAATTGGCTCAAACCAGGCTTGTTACATGAGTATAACTTCAAGGAATTGAATAATACTAAACATGGGTTGTTGAAGGACAGAAGTGATTAAGGAAAGCTCGTCGTAACAAGGTAGGTAAGGTGGGTCTATCATTCTTTCAAGCACGATTCGTGTGATGTGAATCGAATGAGACAACAACCTTTTTAAAAGTATTGATGCAGTATGTTAATCTTCATTTAATCTTTAAAGTCCCATTTTTTATTGAGGATAAATGTTAATATTATGCCTAGCCGAAGGGAGATACCTAAAGTGTGATATTGTGTTGATTGTTGTCGTAGTTGTACATTGAGTTGGAGACCCCTCAGAGTGGGCAACGTTAGCTGGTCCTTACTTTATGTCATGTGTATATATATGTGATTTTATATGTGTATAAAGGTCTGGGTTCTATCTGAAATTGGTGAAAGAGCCGAGATGAGGACGTGTAAACGATTTTAAGCCATGTAAAGACGTCGCAAGCTATTGAGGGTAAATGATCTTACCAAATAAGGATTACCTGGTTATGGTTGTCCCTTATCTTATGTGTATGTTATGAAATATGTCAGGCCAAGGGGAGATTTCATAATCCCTTTCCCTTAAGTCAAACAACAAGCTAGCGGGTTTCTGAGCTCTAATGTCCCATGGAGACGATCTACAAATTTTGTTGAAACTCTTAGGTTATCCGTAGATCCTTATGATTCATAAAAGTTTTTACTAAATGCATTTAAGTTCTATTTTTTAGCTTTGCATATTATATGTACTCAGTTCCAGTTATGCATTACGAAGGAGGCTTATGCAGGCCACATGTTTAGTATTCGTCATTTCTATGTTTTATGTATTGAGCTGGTCAAGTATTAAGCCATATCGGCTCCATTTATGATTTTGCCTAAGCTTTATTGATTTTACCCCGGTGTGTTACACCAGCTGGATGTCTTATTGATTTTACCCCGGTGTGGTACACCGGCTGGACGGAGTTTACCCTGGTATGGTACGCTGGCTGGAGGCATTTTTATTTTTACCCCGGTATAGCACACAGGATGGAGGCATTTTTATTTTTACCCCGGTGTGGTACACTGGTTGGACGGATTGTATAGATTTTATGGTCGACTGTCTACTGTCATTTCAGTTATAGTCTTTGTTGTGCATTAGATTGTTTCATTTATACTTCAATAATGAGTTATTGTCAGGTTTCTGTTTTCAGAATTTCAGGTTGTTACTACTCCTTATTTCAGTCCTAATTATCATATTTATCTTACATGTTTATAGTTTTCAGCCTTACATACCAGTACATTTTATTGGTACTGACGTCCCTTCATCTTGGGATCCTTCCTGCAATCGTGCTACAGGTACAGGCCGAGACTCAGATCATCGAACGTAGTAGGAGCCAGATTTCTGCAGAATAGCGGTATGCTCCTCTCATCTAGGAGCCATGTCCTGGTTTGGACTATTTTTAGTTTTGTGTACAACATGGGTAGGCGGGGCCCTGTCCCATGAATTTCAGTTTGTTTACTCTGTAGAGGTTGATGTGGACTAGTTTGTATAGTAGTATGGATTATGTAGTCGTATTGATTTTTCATTCCTTTGTTTAGCTTTATTGTGGCCTTGTCGACTTTCCAGGTTGCATATTTATAATTGTCAAGGCATTATTGTCCCAGTATTAATCCTGGTTTGTTGTGGCAGGTGGCTTGGTCAGCCTTAGTGTTACATTTATAGATTTTATGTAGCCGGCTTCTCCATCAACCATGAATCAAGTGCCAGTTGCGCCCTACCCTAGTTCTGGGGCGTGACAGACTTGGTATCAGAGCGAAGTCGTGTCCTAGGGAGTCCATAGAGCCGCGTCTAGTAGAGTCTTTCTTATGGGTATGTTGTTCACCATACTTATAATCAGGAGGCTACAGGACATTTAGGAATTGTTTCACTTTTTTTACTAATAGTTCGTGCTATAGGTCGAGCTCATAAGTACCATGATATCTAAATCGTGTTATTGTTTCAGAGTATTCCTGTGACAAGGAAGGTGACTAC